>JACYXH010000382.1:1000000-1232500 GCA_026745465.1 Lota lota | reverse complement strand
ATAAGAGATAAATGAGACAGCAGGTGATGGAGAGAGAAGAGAGATACAGAGGCAGATGCTGGTGAGAAGAGATTTAGCAGTGGATGGTGGAGAGAGAGAGAGAGAAGAGAGAGACATCAGCAGATAAGAGAGAGAAGAGACAGCAGTGGATGGTGGAGAGAGAGAGAGAGAGAAGAGAGAGACATCAGCAGATAAGAGAGAAGAGAGACAGCAGTGGATGGTGGAGAGAGAGAGAGAGAAGAGAGAGACATCAGCAGATAAGAGAGAGAAGAGAGACAGCAGTGGATGGTGGAGAGAGAGAGAGAGAGAAGAGAGAGACATCAGCAGATAAGAGAGAGAAGAGAGACAGCAGTGGATGGTGGAGAGAGAGAGAGAGAAGAGAGAGACATCAGCAGATAAGAGAGAGAAGAGAGACAGCAGTGGATGGTGGAGAGAGGGAAGAGTGAGACAGCAGCAGATGATAAAGAGGTGAACAGTGCAGCACTGCTTTGCATGAACACTAATGTTAGCATAATTACATTTCACTTTTTTTCTTCATTCTGGTACTGTAGCATGTCAATAAAAAAAATGATGATAGCAGTTGTGAAGTATTCTGCTTCTACTCAATACTAATACTAATTACGAACCACTACTTTTCCACACCTTTTTGAGGTGCACATTAAAAATGTTAAATGATTACGATGTACTTTGAAGGTAGATTAGGTGCCAATGGTGCGTAAAAAAGCATCAAAATAGAGCTTGTTTATCCAAAATACATTCCGGGTCAGGATGCTCCCTAAACCCGGCAGATGTCCGGGCTGAGCCCCGAATGTCTCCAAATCCTAGATACGCCCTTGGCGGGGTTTATTATTGTAATTATCTGTGCGACTCTGATTTCTGAGCTGATGAACCGGCGGATTTGAGTTTGTGTCGTTCCCTCCTAGGCTGAGAGAATGATCCCAGTCCACCACAACACAATTTCAGATTATTTTGCTTCAAGAATTTGACAAAGCAATATCCGAAACGTGTAACGGAAACGTACATCCCCCCCTACCGGAAGTCCCTCCCTCTGTCCAGCCTCTCGCCGCTTAACCCATGAAACTGCATGTCCCGCCCTCTCTCTCGCCCAAAACGTCCAGTTCTAGACGTTCTGTGGGGAGACGAGAACGTCTGGAACAAGGTTAGTTCCCTCCCTGTTTCTTCTCTCAGAAGAGCTGGATGCCATGGCACTGTTACCAGGCAAACTAGCAGCCAACCAACCTCCCCCTCCCCTTCTCTTCCTCCACCTCCTCCTCCTCCTTCTTCCACTTCATTTCACTCCCGATCACCATTACCAAGACAGACAGACAGGCAGACAGGCAGGCATGCCCAAACAACTATTCCTGGCGAACATGTTTTCTACCACACTCAATCACAGTCACACTCTGACTCTCTCTTTCCTTCTCTACCTCCTTCTCCTCCTCCTCTCTCTCTTCCTTTCTCGCTCTATCTCCTTCTCTACCTCCTTCTCCTCCTCCTCCTCTCTCTTCCTTTCTCTCTCTCTCTCCCTCTTCTTCTCCTCCTCACATCTCTCTCTCTCTCTCCCTCCTCGTCTTCTCTCCTTCATTCTCTCGCTCCGGGCTAGAAGCCCAATATCAATCACTAGCGTTGGACCAACTCCACGTTCGCAATCACGACTCCCCAAAAGCGTTAACCTCTAAAACAACAAGGTGAAACTTCTGAAATGTCTATGAGGTTCCCGACCATCTCATTAGTCGCTGCTGCTGCTGCTTCCAATGCAGCAACAGCAGCAACAGCAACAGCAGCAGTGGCAGAACTAGAGCAGTGGCAGCAGCTCAGGTCAGAACCAGGCCAGCGCCACCCCCACTAACCCAGGGTCTGTAGCCCCCGTTACAGAGCCCCTCTCTTTCCTGGTAGACCAGCGTTTCCCAAACCATGGGTCGGGGAACCAGCACCGGGCTGTGGAGCAGTGGCTACTGGGCCGCCGTCCAAAAATTTTTTAGATTAAAGGATTTGATTATTGACCGTTTTTCACCCATCACAACACATCATTTACAATAAATCACAGCTTAAATCACTCTGAAAACTGATTGAACCAACCACTCATTGAGAACTGACACTTAATTTTGACAATAATGTTAATTTGGCAATCGAAATTCTGCATGTATTCCGGCTTATTAATCTCAGTGGGCCCCTATAGGCTGAGGGTCACGCTCTACTGGGCTCGGTTTGAGAGGGGCTGTCCTAGACGTGCTGGTGTGGAGACAAACAACCCCAGGCACTTAGGAGGAACTGGAGGCCTGTCCCTTTTTTTTCTCCTTTTGTCATTGCATCTATCCAGTCTGTCACATCTGTGTACTCTGCTGCCAATCAACCCCCATTTTCCCCGAGAGATGATTACGCATATTAGCGGGTAATGACGTCGGTTGTGTGTAAAAATAACACCTCTTTCAAGAAGCGTGAAATGGTGTGATGATAAAAATAGTTGATCGTGTTTTGCTGCAGTGTTCATGCAGGCATGTTCTTGTTAGCAACCGTGAGCAGAGCTCCAGGTTTTCCCAGGATGTGGTTTTCACCGATCCGAACCGCAAAGTGCCATAAGCGCTAACTCCTAGCGGGTGCGAGTAAATCCTAGCTGGTTGCCAACAGCTAACCCAGATTCAACAAGAGATCCTTCTCCACAGATGGGTCAACGCCCGCACGAGGGAACCAGCCGGAACCACAGACTGCTGGGGGTTTACCGCGGAGAGCACCGCTAGGAGGAGTGTTCCGGGCACACTGCAATCTAGAACATTCCTCTGGTTAAATATGCCATTGCATACACTTGCATATGACTTACCATCTGTGCCGCGCTAGGACTTTTTTAAACCCGTTGGGCTGAGGCATGATGATGCGATGATGCTTAGCGGCATACTTCTTTGAGTCTTTTATTTTTTATTTGAAACCCAGCTTCTATTTTGTTGTTTCCGTTCCTAAGCTATCTTTGAAACTCAGAATACAGGCGTTATATTGTCTTCCAGAGGATGTTTTTGTGTCTTTTCACCCTATCCCTTTCTTGTGATTTGCTCTGAGACTTTCGACTAGTTTTTGACAGAACAAAACACCCAATTGTGTCGACCGCCCACCGGCATCAATACAAATGCAGGCCCTTCTCTAATGTGTTTTCATTGTTGTTGCGGTTGTTGTTGTTGCCCTCTCTATCTCTCATTACAGAGGGACAGGCAGGACAGGGGCGTTTTTTTTTAAATTCTGACAAGCATTTGGTGAATGTCGTTGAAAGCTGTAAATGAAGAGTGATGGAGTTTCGTTTAATTTAGACTAACCTAAAAAAGAAGAGGTCTATCCATCTACTGCATCTCTCTGGCCTTCTCCCTCTCTCTACCCTCCCTCCCTCTCTCTCTCTGCCTCCATCTCTCCCTCTCTCTCTCTCCGTTTCTCCTAAATGAGGTGTGCTAAATCACTCCTTTCAAAGTAGCCTCCTCTAGCCTTGTCTCCGTGCACTGCCCGAATGCAATTAGAGGGAATGTGCTACAGTCGGCACAGTGTGAGCCAAAGCACCCGTATTCAGCTACGCTCTCGAGAACCCCCTGCGCCCTCCTTCTACCCAGCATTCCTGTACCCCATCGCACCCCAACGTGTGTATGCGTGTGTGGTTGTGTGTGTGTGTGTGTGTGTGTGTGTGTGTGTGCCCGCCTGTGTGTGTGCAGGAGCACAGTCTAATAACAAATTTATATTTTATTGGTGGTGTGCATGTACACTACACCTTCATGAATCAGCGTTTATGCCTCAGCTATACAGTATATATGATGTTATGCAAGTGTGCATATGTGCTTGTGTGCTGTGTGTGTGCGTGCATGTCTATGTGTGTGTGTGTGTGTGTGTGTGTGTGTGTGTGTGTGTGTGTTGTTGTGTGGGTGTGTGTAGGTGCGTGCATGCACACGTACACGGCGTGCATGTGAGATTGGCGAGTTAAATATATATCCGGCGGAGTACATCAATGTCACGGCAGGACTTGGCTCATGCATCACGTGTCTCTCTCTCTCTCTCTCTCTCTCTCTCTCTCTCTCTCTCTCTCTCTCTCTCTCTCTCTCTGGGTTGCACGCGGGGGGGGGGGGGGGGGGGGGGGGGTCTGCAGAGCGACTGGGGCGGCCAGAGGACCCTCCAGAAGAAGTGGACGTCCTTCCTCAAGGCCAGGATGGTGTGCTCCGTGCCCGACTACGAGCTCCACCTCAACATCATGCGCAGCGTGTTTGTCCTGCAGGAAGCCGACGCACACGCCTCAGTCTTCTACGGCGTCTTCGGCCTGGAATGGTGAGAGACGCTGGCTGGGACTCACGCCGAGGTGGATTTGCCCCCCGGCGACGGGGCGCAGTATTCGACTGGCGTCCGTTTGTTTTAGTGTGCTGTTCTGTTTGGCGTTCGTCTCCTCTGTGCGTGACTCACAGACCACTGGCTCTGGCCCCTGTTTTGCATTTGACAATTTGAGGATAGATATTTTAACGAACACCTTCAGCCAAAGAGTCTTAAGAGCAGGCAGGTATCCTCTTGCCCCTTTTCCTGTTGGAGGCGAGTTTGTTCTGCACTTAGCTGCTGTACAAATGGTTCAACAGAGACGTAAGCTATCCATTGTGCTGGCGGTGTTACCGTAATACTAGTCTGGCAGAGGCCGCCTTTCCATCCATACAGAAAGTCTGGGACACAGTGTTGGTGAACTGTGTCAGGGAGCACGGACCGTACGCCGGGAAAAGTGGTTCTATAACAGACCTGTGGTGAAGCAGATCAAACGTGATTCATAGCAATTGCTCACAGTTTACGGGATAAAATCACGAGATACTGGTGGACTGAATAAAGCGGTGGAAACCTGATACACCTGTGGTGTGCCAAAGAGAATGGGCTCTACAGTTTCTTTGAAACGCTGCATGGCTTAACTTGCACGATGCATGGTGATGTAGTGCAAATGAACAGAAGAGGCTGAGATGACACCGTAATACAGGACAAGCCAAACAAACAGGTTTGAGTTAAGTAGCTGTGACAGGAAACTAACTCAGGTAGCCAAGTATGCTAAGTACAAGTGGAGGCTGCATTCAGGGCAGATGTGACGATGTCATCATCATGGGGCCAATGGCTGTCAGGATAAGCCATCTCAATATGTGTAAATGCTGAGAGTTCTGCTGCAGAAAACTAGGCCCCGGGGTATTTGTTTTAAATTTGACAGAGAGGAGAGAGGAGTGCAGTGGAGCTGAAACAATATCTCTCTCTCTCTCTCTCTCTCTCTCTCTCTTTCGCTTTCTTTCTCTCTCTCTCTCTCTGTCTCCCTCTCGCGCTCTCTTTTTCTCTTTACCACATTCTGAGGATATTGCATTTCAGCTTCTATTTCTATCTGTTACTATGTCTGAGTTTCTTTGCTCTTTTTTTCCTTCTTTCTCTCGTTCTTTCTCTCTTTCTTTCCTTCTCTCATTCCTTCTTTCTGTATTTCTTTATTTCTCTATTTCTCTCTCTATCTTTCCTTTCTCTCTTTCCCTGATTATTATTATTTATTTCCTTTCTTCCCACTGTGTGTCAGGTTAAATACATGCAGACACTCACCTGAAGGAGAGTGCACTTCGCTATGTGTTAGATCATCCAACCCGCGCAGCAGTGAGTAATCCCCCTATGAGGGACATCTATTAGCTGAAGATGCCTCCTGCTTTCAGTCGGCTCTCATTTCTCTCGCTGGAATGGTTTTGAAGTCCCTGCGTGGTCGCACAATGGCCTCGGAGCGTGTGACTCAGACATGTCTAAACCGTCACTAATCTTTCAGTAATGAGTCTCCGTCGTTTTTGATTGTATTTTAACATTTATTCTAACAATAAAACACACATTTTATAAACGTGGTTACTTAACGACTAGTTAATAAAACAATTGATGAATTGTCTTTGCACCTAGAGCTAACTCCCTTCGTTGTCTCATTGAAAGGTGTTACCGTAGCTTGCATTTGTATAACCACTGTAGCCAAGATGTGCATGGTCAACTAGGATCCCAGTTAGAACCGGGAGAATCCGTTTTGGTTTGTGTTTCTTTGATCCTTTGATGTTGCCTACAATGTGACTAGAACATTCATGAGCGTTCGTTGTCCAACTGAAGATGCTTGGTTAGTGCAGCAGAACTCTTCGTTGATGCTCCCAGTGTGTCCTCCCATGATCGTAAATCAAATACTTTGCTCGTACCCCTTCAGAAAGTGGTAAAATATGTCATCACCGACTATTTTAAATAAACATTCTGAAATGGAATTCTGAACTTGGAATTGGAACTAAATAATAACGTTATGAACCCTTTTCAGATAATCCGAATTAACCGTTGTGTCCTGCAACAGTAAATATGATTTTGTTTGTATTTACGTTTTCGTTCTCGTTAAAACATCGTTTGTTTTTTGCAGTTGTCGTTTTGGTTCCCTGAACTGTTACCGAGCCATGGCTGTGATTGTGTGTAGGGGTGGCCGTGTTCTTTCAGAGGGGCTCGGCAAGGGAAGCAACAACAAGCGGGCTTAGTTCACCGTTCCCTGACTCAGACTCAGCCTTTCCGCCACGAAATAGACGGTAGGGGTACGTGGAGAGTAACGACGACCCCACAAAGAAGTGATTATTTCCTGCACACGGAAAAACCAATTGCTCGCCGCCTAAGCGTGAGTAAGCTCGAGTTAAGGAGAGAGGATTACACCAGCTCTCGGTGATATGACGAATGCCTGGTTTCAAAACCCAAGACAACACTGTGAATAAGAAGAGGAAGAGGAAGAAGAAGAATAAAAGGAGGACCAGGAGTGTCCACATTCACTCTTCACTCCCCTTGATGCCAACCGCTTCACCCACATGATTCACCCCCCGGAACATTCTCCTATGTTTGTTTACCGTTCAAGCTGTCATCTGAAATGTGCGTGTTTTCTACTGGGTTTGGAACCCGACCTGGGTGACGCTTAGCTCCCAGATAACACAAAGAAGAATACAGTGTATAGTAATGACTCGTCCCACACCTTCTCCTGACTGTTTTTGACCGTGGCTGGTGTCTTGTTTCAGGAAGAACATCAAGGCGTCGGCTATCTGCCAGTACTCCTTCGCAGATGTGCAGCTGGCTTTCGACGGGCCCTACATGGAGGTCCAGGACTCCAAGTGGAGGGAATACACCGGGAAGGTTCCGGAACCAAGACCCGGCTCTGTAGGTCCCCCCCCCCCCCCCCCCCCCCTCATAACACCCACACCACCACCACCCCACCACTTCCACCACCATCTACTGTATCTCCTTTCCTTTTATTCCCTCATGGATTTATTCCAAAACGCCCTTAGTAGAAAGAATGGATCATATCTCACTCACCTTCTATTCTCGTCCTTCAATCTCGCTCTCTCTATTGTATTGTCTTTGTCTCACTCACTCTTTATGTTTGTGACTATCTGTCTGTCTGTCTGTCTGTCTGTCTGTCTGTCTGTCTGTCTGTCTGTCTGTCTGTCTGTCTGTCTGTCCCTCTATGCCTGTCTGACTGTCGGTCCTGTCTGTCTGTCTGTCTCACTCTGTCTGTCTGTCTGTCTGTCTGTCTGACTGTCCATCTGTCTGTCCCACCCTGTCTGTCTGTCTGCCGGTTCTGTCTCCAGTGCATAACGGACGTGCACAGGTCCCAGGGTATCAACTCATCCCGGGACCTGCCTGACAGCGTCCTCACCTTCGCCCGACGGCACCCCCTGGTGGCCGGCCAGGTGCACCCTGTGGGAGCGCGCCCTCTCATGTTCAAGAGGAACGTCAACTACGTCAAGATCGCCGTGCACAAGGTGACGGCGCTGGACAGAGTCGTGTATCCTGTGTTCTTCTTAGGAACCGGTGAGTCGTTGGGTTGGCGTTTTTAATTTGAAGCATTTCACGCAAACGGAAAGTTCTTGAAATGCCTTTTTTGGAGCATGTTTTACTTTTGCAATGAAAATGGGACATGGGGAGGGGAAAAGTAGGGAGGATGTTCTTGGCTGCTTTGTGATTAAATTGGCTTATAAAAAATTGGTTGCTTGCATGTACACCTGCGTACCATTGCTATCTCGCTGTTACTTAGCGCTCACTCAAAGTTGCCTTTTGCAGCAGATGGATGCTATTTATGAATTATATTCCTGGAGGAGAGCCTTCTACTCGTCCAAAAGTCATGCTGTAGAGGAAGTTACATACTGGTATACCATGAACATATATTAAATGGCTACACATTGTTTAATTATGATTACGATTTTGGAAATGGTCTATCAAGGTGAAAAAGCGTCAATTTTCCTTTCCAGTGAATAGATAGAATAACTTGTTTACATCTTGTCTGTTCTAATTAAAGCATGTTTTCTGTCTCCCAGATCACGGCTGGCTGCACAGAGCAGTAGAGATAGCTGGAGACATGCACATCATCGAGGAGCTGCAGCTGTTTGATAAGCCTCAGCCCATAGAGAGCTTAGTCTTATCCCCAGTCATGGTATGTAAATGGATCTATTATAATTATGTTTATGTATGTGTGGCAGTCGACCCGGCCACACGCCACCTCAGTGGAGTTTCTGGGCTCCTCAACCAGGACACAGGTAGATGTTGTATGGAAGCCAGTATATTGGAGTTGGTAATGTGTTTGCATGCACAGCAGCTGGTGAATAGTGACCATGTCAGAGCTCTCTCCCTCTCGAAGTGTGTGTGGCGATGGCTGGTTTAACCTGTGTGCCTTGGTTACCAAATGCCCCACAGGTGTGCAGCCTCACCCAGCCCCAGAGTCCAATCAGCCTGTCCAATTGATTTAAGAAGCATTCTTTGTCCGTCCCCCCCCCCCCCCCCCCCCCCCCCCCCCCCCACAGCGGAGCGTGTTCGTGGGCTCCTACTCTGCCGTGGTGCAGGTGCCCATGGCCGCCTGCCGAAGGTACACCTCCTGCTACGACTGCGTCTTCGCCAGGGACCCCTTCTGCGCCTGGGACAGGAAGAGCTGTGTGGAGATCACCTCACGCGGCCAGAGGTGAGACAGAGACGCACACAGACAGACACACGCACACAGACGCACACACACACAGTCGCGCGCGCGTGCACGTGTTGGGCGAACACATAGACAGGCGCACGGAAATTAACACGCGTACCCAAGTGTGTGATCAAAGTTGAACTGGTGGTTAGTATATTTGATAGGTCAATTTGGTGAATGATTATTATACACATAAACAGAGAGATCTCCCAATAGGGCTGAAGACGGCTTTTATCGGTGCAACACTCATGCACACACACATGCAGATACTCATGAACACACACACACATTCACTCACAAAGACACACACACACACACACACACCTACCCATCCACTCAGAAAGACACATCCAAACATGCACAGCCACACATTGTGATTGGTAGAGGAGCTGGGGCTGTTTTGTATCCGGGCTCATTCACTGTGCAGGAGCGAGCTGCAGACATCTTAATCTCCATTACTGCACTAATCGCACAGCCCCCTCCTGTGGGGTCTTCTCTTTGTGCCGCGGGACACGGCACAGCTAATGAAGCCAAGCTCAGGTTGATATATAGGGTGTTCTAAACGCTGAACAGTGAAATTAACTGAGATATTCCGTTACAATACAATGACTTTAAAACTTGTTTCAGGTGGAACCTGACCCAGGACATTATCAGAGGAACCAGGGGCTGCAGGAACAGCACAGGATACGGTATGTATTGACACACACACACACACACACACACACACACACACACACACACACACACACACACACACCTCTTATTGTCCTTCTCGGCTGCTGTTCCCCAGTGGCCCAGCGGGGGCGCTCCGTCATGGCGGGCGACGACGTCCTTCTGCAGTGCGAGCTGCACTCCAACCTGGCCACGCCCCGCTGGACGCACAACGGCCGGGAGCTCCAGGGCTACGGCCTCAACGCCGGCTTCCGCGTGGGCACCGACGGCCTGCTGATCGTGGGCGCCCGCGCCGCGCAGGGCGGCGCGTACCGCTGCTTCGCCGTGGAGAACGCCATCTGGGTTCCCGTTCGCCAGTACTCTGTCCGGGTCCACACGGACCCCAATTTCCCGGCCGACCCGGCCGACGCCACGGGCGCCCCCCCGACCTCGCCGCCGACGCCCGATCCCACGGACTTCACCGTCACCAGCGACCCCACGGAGCGACCGCTGCCCTCCCCGCCCGCCCCGCTGCCCTCGGCGCCCGGGTCTCAGACCTACCGGCACATGGAGGCGGTGTACATCTCCCTGGTGGCCGTGCTGGGCGGGCTGTGTCTGGTGCTCACCGTGGTGCTGCTTTACGTCAGCTGCTGCTCGGCCTCCACCCGCCGCCAGCGCAAGTTCTCCCAGCAGGGGCTGCAGATCCTGGGCGAGACGGAGCGCAGGAGGAGCTCCCCCCTGGAGCTCCGCACCATCTCGGGCCACTGCAACGGGCGGCTGGGCCGGCGGTCCGACTCGGTGTCCAGCCTGGAGGACCCGATGGACGGCTTCCTCCAGATCGTGTCCGACCAGGGGCGGATGTCGCCGTGCAAGACGCCGCCCCCGGCCCCGCCCCTGCCCATGTCCACGCCCGTGGCCCCGCCCCCGCCGCCCGAGTACGCCAACGGGCTGTCGACCACGCTGCCCAGCGTGCTGCGCAAGATGAACGGGAACAGCTACGTGCTGCTCCGGCAGTTGGACCACGAGGGCACCTCGCCGCTCTACCACTCCTTCACCGAGGAGCTGAACCGGATCCTGGAGCAGAGGAAGCACACGCAGCTGGACGTCCTGCCCGACGAGAGCTCAATTTGAGCTCCGCCTCCGCCCTTGCACCTTAGGCATCGCTGTTAGTCTATTTATGATTTATCCCAAGAGCGACCCCTTGTGGCAGGGAGGACTAACTGGGAAAAAACTAGAGGTGGCTGCTGCCGTCGTTTCTACAGTGTTACCGTCCATGTGAGCTTGGTCTGAACTGGAAGTCTCCCGTCCCCCCCCCCCCCGTGACTCTTTGAACAAGCTGGCCGTGTATTTCAATCCACACTGGAGACATCATTTACATTGAAAGGAAAAGCTGTGACAAACATGTGGGACACCGGCCTAATGGTACCGTTTGAAATGGTCTTATTGAGTCAAAATAAAGTAACGTGGATGCAAGTTGAAACGATCCTACCTCAGCAGGGAGTGGGAAATGGGAAATGCATCACTGACTAAAGGACCCTTGGAAAGACCTAGGTGCCAAGGTGCCTTTGAGCAAGACACTGCTCTTACCTTCCCGCTTAACTGATCATCTCTCTGAAATCATTTAAGATCGGTGTAAGGCGTGGTTGAAAATCAGAGGCACATTTCACTCTAAAGTGGCCAAAATAGCTTGAAAAGCAGCACTATAGAAGTCATGTATATCATCTGTTTACTGTTTAAAACAGTCCAAACCAAATGGGAAATGGAATCATGTATTTTAAGAGAACTCAGAGAGTCAGAGGAACCGGCAACATTAAAGCACAGCTTGTTAGACAAATCTTACTTTAAAACAAAGCATATTTTAAACCACCTTTGTGTATATAACTGGTATATATAGCATAACTGTTATATTGTTATACTGCAAATAGTAGCGATGTAATAAAGTCAGAATGGTAGCAAAATCAAAACGACTCGATCAAAAGAGAGCTGTTCTAGTAGCAGCAGTAGTTCATCATGTGGAACAGTGTCAGATTAATTATTAATCAAAGACACCTGCTGACACCATGTTGCTCCAGGACCTCCTTGGTTTACTGAGTCTCTGGCGAGTGGAAGATCAGGAAGGGTCAATGATAAATTTGTCTTTTGGGTACGTCATTGTGACGTATCACTTTCTTTTTCAACTCTTTTAAATTAGTTGTTGAAAGAGTGACCGATACTTATGTATAACATTTCTCAAATCACATTTGGTCGTTGAATCCTTTGGTATTCTTTCAAAATGCTTCAAAATAACCACAAGAGACACAAGGGAAGATGTGTGTGTTTTGTGTTCTTTGCCATGACATGTCTGATACTGGCGACATGCCCAATGCTACATGTCCAAGCTAAAGGACCTTCACACTGACAAACCTGCGTCATGGCAACCCAGCCCCACTACCCCCCCCCCCCCCCCCCCCCCCCCCCCCCCCCCCCCCCTCCCTGCCCTCAGTGTTTATCTGACATCAGTGCAATACTAAAACAACCCATCACCTTTTGGAAAGGGCTCAACGAATTACGTTGGTTTAGAAGGACCATAATGGCTTTACATCTGTAGTAATTAGCTTTAAAATGAGTGTAACCTTGCACTCGAGAGGCCTACCATTACAGGGTTGTCCTGCCGTTGTTGGATCGATAGGTGTGTGTGTGTTCCTCCTGTTGAGTCAGCGCTTGTAGGCTCCCTGGAGTCTCCCGCCACTCGGGTTGTGTGTCCGTCACGGTTCGACTGACAGCTACAGCAGAAGCTTGTCCCCTGGCTGGGCGCTGAGGGAGAGAGAGAGGTAGAGAGAGAGGACAGGAGATTGAAAGCAGCGAGCGCTTTAGATGAATAAGGTGAAGCACCAGGGGAAACACACCTCACCTGTTTGATAACAGTTGGCCGACCCAGAGGATCCTTCATTGATTCAGGGTCCGTACCGGAGATGAATAGTTTGATCTGAAACTGGTACAATCGGATACACTAGGTGGATCAAACCTGTACGATCTTCTCATCTAACCTTTCTCACCCTCTCTCTCATCTGTCTCACCCTCTCTCTGTCTGTCTCTCTCTCTCTCACCCTGTCGCTCTCTCACCCTCACTATCTCCCCCCCACCCTCTCTCTATCACCCTGTCTCTCTCTCACCCTCACTCTCTCCAACACCCTCTCTCACCGTCTCTCTCTCTCTCCCCCTCCTCCTCTCCCTCTACATTCTAACCTGTCTGCCATCTCTCAAGGTCTCCACTATTAGCTGACAAATTGTTAGGATAGCCACCAATCAATTAGGAGTACTTTTCCTTCTCTCCAAAGTGCTCCTGTGAGGAGCAGGATTATGGGATGTGGGTTACTGCTAGTTCTGCTGGATTAGCATTTAAACATTTGGTTTACGAGCCAAATACTTGTGTTTTATCTCTCTCTCTCTCTCTCTCTCTCTCTCTCTCTCTCTCTCTCTCACACACACACACACACACACACACACACTGTTTGTTGACTGTGATTAGTTGGTTTGGTTAATTAGGATCAAGGTATGAGTCCACAGGGTAGACCTGCTATTTGATTAATTATAGGCAAACCAATAATTGTTTTGTCTTTTCATAGATATTCCTGCTCTTCCAGTGAATGGAAAACACAATGGGACATTGGAATATTTTCTTTTTATCACACTGAAGGACGCGCTCTGTTTACAGTGGGCATGGAAGCGGGACATGATGTTGTATGTTTTCTTGCGGTCTGAAAGATCAATGGAAAGCATGGCGGCTCCCGGACACAACCTCCCCCTCTGTTTCTCTCTGTACACAAAGACACGGTCGGGCACCCGTCGATGGAGTTTCACATTAGGCCCGCGGACCGTGCTTAGAACCGCAAACCCTGGAAGAAACAACCTTGGATGGGGCCAAAGAAACTGCGGTTTTCATGAGAGACCTCACAATTTGCACTTTGTTGGAACAACTTTCACGTAGTTCTACCTTTCGTAAACGACAACAATCTTAGCTGACTGCGTATTGTGTTGGTATTATTTTAAATGTAAGCCTGCGTACTATACAATAGTTTAGGATAACAGTTACTACCTATTTGTAATTTATATACCATGTTATATTTATTTCCATATAGATTTAATTTCCGCTGTCCCTTGCACAGGCATGAACCACGTTGCATTCATCTTGCAAAAAAAAGAAATCATTTTTCTGTGTCAGGGAATGTCAGCACGATATCCCAGGAAACATGTTCACACATACTGATCCGTTGTTTGGGGCTGTGCTGCTCACGCCTATAGCTCCTGAACTCCCTGGAGCCAACCAGTCACCCATTCAATTCGATCGGATGAGATCTATAAAAATAAATAAATAAAATAAACACGTTTGCAGGAGGCCCCAAAAAAGGAACTAATTCTAGCGCAAGGTCTCTTAGGTAGTAGCTAAGCAACAACCGTCTGTGTTCAGAGAGCGTTGTAGCGCTAGTGGCTGGCTACCTGTCATTTAGCATCACGGGGTGTGGATGTGATGTGTCGCTTGGTGTTGTTATATACATTTTTCAAAGGGAAAAAGTTTGAAGGAGTTGGGTAATACAATGGTTTTTACTGCGAGTTAATTTGATATGAAACAACAAAAAAACTAATATTTTCATATTGACACCATGGTTGTTCACGCCTTGGTAGGCTTTTCTATGGTGTATTTTGCTGAAGATGGTGACTCTCTAAAATGTATTTTCTACTTTTCCCAGTACAGCTGTTTCTCTTTCTATGCTGTATTAAAGTTGATAGCTTTGAAGCTGGCAGCTCAGTGGCCATTATAGATCCAACCAGGTCCCCTTAACTACACACACACACACAGACACACGCAGACACACACACACACACACACACACTGCTGGTGGAAATCAACACAGTATTACTGCAGCAGCAGTGTAAAGTCCCCTTGTCCTACACTGTATTCTCCACTCTCATCCTAGAAAATCATCTCACTCTCGCTGCCTTCCGAAGAAATCTATTTTTCACAGCTGCTCCACCATCTCCAAGCGAGACGGTTCTTCATACCAGTCAGCTGGAAGCCATCCCTCATCAGAACACGAAGGAATCACTACAGTCATCACTAAAATCCATTCCCCAGCGTTGCAACACTTCACTCATCAGTATTCCTGACGAACACATGCTTATTTGGCATTCTGGTCTGGTAGGCGACACACACACACAGGAAGGGTGAAAAGAGGGCAGATGCACGCAGCATACTGTCCAAACGATGATGGATGGAAGTCCAATTATTTTTAGGCATGGAGAATAGCAAAGAAAGCAGAGAGCTGATTTGTTCGTTCATCCATCCTGGGGCAATCTGACCAAATCAACTCCTGGGGGGGAAGAGAGGCAAGGAGATTAGGGTGGGGGAGAGGCAGTGAGGTTAGGGTGGGGAAGGAGAGGTTGCCCTTCCGAGCATCAGGAAGGTCACATGGTCAACTGTTTCCGTTCATTTGAATGTGTGGGTCATGTGTCATTAGCTTTGCATACTTAACCCAGTTGGATTACCATCAAGTGTTAAAAGTGTATCGTTGTCTATATCTGCCATTCAAATAATAAAAAAGGTCCATATCTGCGTTTTGTTTTGTGTGTAAAGTCTACAACTGCAGTATGATCAGTCTAAACAATCCAACAAACATATTTGCATGGAAAAGTGAAGCCATCCCATCAGCACTTCAAAGAGAATCATGAATTTAGACAAAAGAACATACTCAAATGTTTTATTTTCATCCATCTTAAGTTACAGCTGCTGTTCACATGTGGAACGGGCTCTAACATTCAGATCTACTTCGTATGACAAACCATTTGCTGTACTTCAACATGTGAGGAGTGAGATCATATTCAATAAGCTCAATGAAACCTTCCTAAACAATGACACATAATTTGTCTCAGGTGCATCGTCTACACAGCTGTTTGGGAGGGTGGGGGCGAGAAAAAAGAAAAAAGAAAAAAAAATGTGGTAGTTATATGATTCACTTTGACAGAAACTAATCAAGCCTAAACAAATGGCCCAGGTTTAGTCTCAGTCAGGACCAGGTTGAGTCTCTATTTAGTCCTTCAGGGTAGGGGTCTGATGGGTCCGATGGACGGGGGCCTGTTGGTGAAGGGGTGCCACTGGCCCTGGATGCTGGGGCTGTCCGTGTGGAAGGGCTTGCGGAGACGGATGATATCCAGACCAGACTGGTTGGTCAGCTTGGTTATAAGTTCTAAAATCTCCTTGGATGTTTGGCTTGTGACCATTTCCTCTCGCACGTTGCCGTTCACTGCACAGAGATAAGATCAGATATATGTCTTTTTTTTAAATGGCGGACATATGGCATGAACAGCTCTTTGAAATCAAATATGTTGTTTCAAATTGTATTCACACCGCTCCACTGTGTGAATAAATGAACATGTGTTATGCGAATGGAACAGCGCCAATCAAGTCTTATGTGTAGCTGATATTACAGCGCCCTCTACAGGTAACCCTGGGCAGTGACAATATAATGGGATGCCATACACAACAACTTTCAATGAACGAGGGTTTTTCATTACAATCAACCACTTCACCCGTTGACCACAAGTTCCCAGCTTCAAGCAGAGGAAAGTTGGTCGATCAAATGAATCGGTTAGTGAATCGATACATTCAGCATACACTTGGTCCCTGATACATGATTAACCATCTCTGTCCTAGCTATTACAAATCATTAGATTTTTAAAATAATTTAAGACAATTAGCCATATATGCAGAACAATATATAGTAAGGGAAATAGATAAATATTACAAAACACAGCATAGACATGGTTGTTCTAGCCACAGGTAGGCCTACTTACGATACTCCGCAACTATTTTCGGTATCCTGCAGGTGTTCGGAGACACATACACCACGGTTCCAGGGTTTTTCTTCGCATAATCCACCACGCCTTCTTCAATAAATTCCCTGTACAACCAAAAATAAATTGCAGTCAGTGAGCCTTAGTCGGACTTTCTCTATGTATCTCCGAATATGACCCTGGTTATGTCCACTGTATTCTCCGTTCTCGGCATAGTAACACCTTCGTGCTCTCGGTGTTACGCCACCAGATTCACCGGCGTGGTCATCTTACCTGACTCCTAATGAACTCTGCGCGTTTTTGGAGAAGATGATCGAGATGCGTTTCAGCTGACAGACGTAGCGGCCGACGCCGTTTTGCAGAACGCTTTGGAGAAAGCGACTTGGTGTACCTCTAGACGTCATATTTCAACGTCCTATTAAATGTTGAGGAGTATTTAATATCACCCTACCGACTTGAAAATATATATATATATATCAACACAGTGATATAAAGACCAACTATATAGAGGACAAATCGACGGCCATGTACAACATGCAGTACATCACGAATGTATTCCGGGGGAAAACACAATCCCGATGGGAGCGATATGAATAGTTTTAAATTAAAAGATTGCCGTTCACTAAATTAAATAATTATTGCAACTTGTGAACCTATTAATAAACAAACACTAAGAATGCAGTGTATATATATTTTTTCATTTATTATATGATAACGTTTGAGGCGGCTCTGTAAAGGTAAGAAGTTGGTTTAGGCGGACTTATTTTGATGACGTACCAGAAAGCCCGCGTCAGAAAGCATGGGTGTGCATATCAACGCACTGAGGAGAACGAGTAAGCAAAAATCTATGTTTTTCGTTGAATGACCGTTAGTTTAAATTAGCTGCTGCTTCTGTTCTTTCCTGATGCATGACAGCTGAACTTCAACATAACTGTCCTGCATTTACTTTATATCCTTTATCCTGTCCTTTATAATACTACGTACGAGGTCATTGGATTAACGTCACCAATTCCGCCAATTAATTGAATGGCATGAAATGTACTCATGAAGACAGAGACTCTTAGAGTGTTACTAAATTAATCGCATATCTGTGGTTCATTATGTATAATCAAGTGCGATGTAACTCCAGTTGATTACCACGTTACATCCTATGTGTTGCAGGTTCAATGTCGGACACTTGAACAGCAGCGATGTGGAGAAGCCTGGTGCTGAGGGGCAGCGCCTGCCTGCTGCATGTGGCACCCCGTGGCTCCCAAAGGCTTGTACAACAAAGACCTCAGTCCTCTCTGTGTTTGAGATTCCTAGTCCATAGGCATGCTCACAGATTAACTGTTGTTCCGTGTTTGCAACGACAAAGGACAGACTTGTTGCGTGGCACGTACCATCTCCCCCTCACTGTATCCAGGAATCTCAAAAATGACGCCAAGTCTACTGTGGATTTCCCGGTGAATCCCATCACAGTCACAGACATCAAGCATTATCTACGCTCCAAAGAGGTTCCATTTCACGATGGCTACAGCTGCCTCCACGCTCCCAGCCTCTTTGTGGAGCCGTCGGGCGTCCCCGGGGTGGTCCCGGGGAAGGACACCTACTCTATGTTCATAGACAAAACCACTGGCCAGTTTCTTTGTAAGGACACGCTAGTGAAGGGCAGCTGGGAGGATCTCCAGGACTGCCTGGAGGTGATGCAGAAGGAGGGCCAGTCCTTCCTCAGCAGCCACCTCCTGCTGGGCTACGCGGAGGGCCCAGAGGAACAGGAGGAGAGGGAGAGGGAGCTGGCGGAGGTGCAGAGGATCTGGTGCAGCTCCGTCCCCTTCTCAGATCTGTCGGACGAGGAGGCCCAGCTGGTGAAAACCATGTTCCAGGTATGGGTGTGTTCTGTACATGATGTGGAACTTAGATCATGCCCTTTATAGGTCTCGGGTTCATTTGTGCTTCTCAACACAGCTTCTTTGATCACTAGACAATGAGCAAAACTCATGTTTCTTAAAGACGTCCTGGTAAAATGATACTGGGGCGTGAAAAGGTTTCTGTTAGGTTAGAGATTAGCTCCCGACAGACACGCATGGTTATAAAGAGGAGCGATGTCGTGGAGTCAGTGTTGAAATCGCCACAAAGGACCGCATCACGACGAATAAGTCAACGCTCACCTCTTGTTCCAGATCACCAAGATCACCAACGCCACCTTCAAGAAGTTTGGGGTGCGGTTTTTCAAGCCCAGCAGGAGCCTGGTCTTCCCCTGGTTCGGGGGACCCTCCTCTGAGCTGAAGGGGGTGAAGCTGCTCTCCGCCCAAAGCAGCAGCAGCGGCGCCGCCGGCGGCCCCGGGGGGGTGGAGTACACGGAGGCCACGGTCCCCAAGAGCAGCTCCTACCACAACTTGTTCGGCCTGCCGCCGGCGGGGCAGCCCGACGCGGAGGTGGTGCTGACGGGCCACGAGCTGGACGTGCTGGCCGTGAGCCAGGGCACGGGGCTGCCGGCCGTGGCCCTGCCGCGCGGCAACAGCTGCCTCCCGCCGTCGCTGCTGCCCTACCTGGAGCAGTTCAAGCGGGTGACCCTGTGGCTGGGCGGGGACATGCGCGCCTGGGAGGCGTCGCGGATCTTCTCGCGCAAGCTGGGCCTGCGGCGCTGCAGCCTGGTGCGGCCCGGCGACGACCAGCCGCGGCCGGCGGAGGCGCTGGCCCGGGGGAAGAACCTGACGCGCGTGGTCAAGGGCGCCATCCCCGCCGTGCACAAGTCCATCGTGTCGTTCCGGCAGCTGCGGGACGACGTGTACGGCGAGCTGGCCAACACGGAGCAGGTGGCCGGGGTCAAGTGGAGCCGCTTCCCCGAGCTCAACCGCATCCTGAAGGGCCACCGCAAGGGGGAGCTCACCGTCTTCACGGGTCAGCCCTCACCCATCGCGACACCTTTTACACTTCTTTTTTCATTCATGAAATGTGCAACGTTTGTATTCACCGATCACCGTGGGGGGATTAGATATTCCCTAGTTAAGGGCAAGCCTGCTCTCCTTTATTTTGTCTTGAGAGGAAACCTATCAGTTAAAAACGTTTAGTGTAATTTATGAGGAGATACGATTGTTGCGTCTTGAGACTGTTACTCAAAAGGTAAGATGAGTGAAAAGTGTATATATATATATATATATATATATATAATATTAAGTGAATTGCATAATGAATTTTCTTTTAGAAATGGAAGTTTCTGCCCTTTTTAGTTTCATCCTCATGACCACATGTCCATATAACAGCATCTTTCATGTGATTGGCTGCTCACTCTTTTCAAGCACCCCCTTTTCCTCCTGCCACGCATCCTACGACAACATAGGACAGGGTGACTAACCCAGCCTCTCCGTCTCCCAGGTCCTACGGGCAGTGGGAAGACCACCTTCATCAGCGAGGTGGCGCTGGACCTGTGCATGCAGGGCGTCAACACGCTGTGGGGCAGCTTCGAGATCAACAACGTGCGCCTGGCCAAGATCATGCTGACCCAGTTCTCCATGCAGCGGCTGGAGGAGAACCTGGAGCGCTACGACTACTGGGCCGACCAGTTTGAGGAGCTGCCGCTCTACTTCATGACCTTCCACGGCCAGCAGAACATCAAGTAGGTTCCCCCCGACCCCGGCTTGCTTAGCCATGCCGGGCTGACTCTTGGCAGACAACCTCACGATAGGATCTTACGAATTTTGAATGCCGATACGATATATATCGCAATTCTAGTGTTAACGCTGCGATTCTGTAAATATTTCGATACGATATTCCGATTTTTGTTTATAAATAAAAAAATGTTTATCTGTGTGGTTTAATGGATAAGTTGAGGTTTGCGTTCTTTTAAGTCTGTCGTGTCTGCAATTATTTAGTAAATGAATGTTACAAAACAGAACGCTTGGCTACAGGTGAACACACTATAACACCCTCTGTAGGATGGCGCCATTAATTAGCTTCCACTTAGGTTACATTGACATTTCTGGTTTGAAGTCATGTATTTTAAATAAGGACTTTTGAGGCCACAAGAGTCGACGATACAGGTATTGCAGAGGCAAAGAATCGCAATGGCCACCTTAATAATTGTGTTCCCCCATCATAATGTATTGTGTCATGTCTTGGCTGTGTCATGTCTTGGCTGTTTGTAGGACAGTGTTGGACACCATGCAGCATGCGGTCTACCTGTATGACATCAACCACGTGGTCATTGACAACCTGCAGTTCATGATGGGCCAGGAAAACCTCTCCGTTGACAAGTCAGTCGGAATTCATTCATACGTTTAGTCTCCTTTTGAATGAGGTTAATGTAGCTCTTTTTAGATAATGTAGAGTTGGCTATTATCAGCCGTCTTCTGTACCTGGCTTTGTTGAGAACTTGATTCTGATTGGTCAATTACAGCATTCTATGGGCTTTTATTTCGAATAGCAGACCACTGCTAAGAATAACAGACCGTTGCTATGGATGCAGTTCAGATGTAATATATATATATAATTTTTGGCAATAATAACCGGCTTGCTGTACATTAACCCTTACGTGACACCTGGCATGTATGTGCTGTAGATTTGCCGTTCAGGACCATATCATCGGGGCTTTCCGGAAGTTTGCCACCAACAGCAGCTGCCACGTCACTCTGATCATCCACCCCAGGAAGGAGGAGGACGACCGGGAGCTGCAGACGGCGTCCATCTTTGGCTCTGCTAAAGTAAGAGATGATCCCATGTTCAAGACGTCTGGGCTTTTATTCCACATGTTTGTAATAAACGGATCCTTGTCAAGCAGGGACGAAATGCCGTTCTCAGTAGGTTTGTACTTTTGTTTGCTGGGTTAAAAAAAAGAACAGTACTTCTTTTTAAAACGGTCAAATAATCAGAATTCAATGTGTCTGAGATGAAAGAACAAAAGTCCACCGCAGCCATCAATAAGGTTTTAATGAATGCAAACATATGAGGTTTGATCTATTAACGATCTATTAAAGGAAAGTTTTAAAACAAGACATGGATGACCATGATCTTTCATCCGGTGAGACAAGTAGCGTGGCCGTGTTGGCCACGTACGAAGTGTAGTCCTATTTTAAGGCTGAAACGCGTCTGGTGTACGCTCACCCCCTGAACCGTGACCCCCTGAACCGTGACCCCCGTCCCGCTCCAGGCCAGCCAGGAGGCGGACAACGTGCTGATCCTGCAGGAGAAGAAGCTGGTGACCTGCCCGGGCCGGCGCTCCCTGCAGGTCACCAAGAACCGCTTCGACGGCGACGTGGGCCTCTTCCCGCTGGACTTCCTGAAGGCCTCGCTCACCTTCTCCGCGCCCGTCAAGGGCAAACACAAGCTGAGGAAGGTGAGCAAGCCCGGGGACGAGGAGGGTGGGGAGGACCCGGCGGCCGCAGAGGAGGAGACGGCGCTGCCGCAGCCCGCCAAGAAGGGGAAGGCGGAGAAAGCAGGGAAAACGTCGAAGGCGCCGCGCGCCGCCAAGAACCCCGTCGCCGCGGCGACGGCAGCTTCGCGGGGGGCTGACTCGGAGGAGTCCCAGACAGCCGGGCGACGGCTTTCTCTGTCGAGAGACGGATGATTTGGCCGTCGTCACGCGACTGACCGCTACAGTAGACTCAGTGCCATAACCATGTAATAATTAGGATAACTAAGATGGCATATGGATGGAATGTGATGTGAAATGTATCCTCAAGCACAAGACATCATGTGGCTGATGTTAAATAAGGCACGGACATGTAGTTTGAGGAGTTTGAAACGAGTTTGTTCGGACGGATAAGAAGAAGTTTGAGTAGGACGTCGAAAGGAAGACTGAATATGAGGAGTTCAAAACAATTTTGACAATTGAATATTGTATACTGGTTTTTTATACTGGTTCTGCTCTGTTTGTGTACGGTTAAAATCCCTGACCTACTAAAATAATGTGATGCCAACAGCTATGGATACGGTCGTGTACAGTTTTCAATGATAAATCACTACTGTTTCTCTTTGCTCTGTGATGTGAGGACTTGCATGTTTCAGTGCCCTTTACTGTATTTTTGTTTACTATAAATGTTAATGGCATGCTACTGAATTGTTTTGATTAAAACAACTGTAGACCCTATTTTAACTGTGTTACTGTGAATGGTCAACAGGGGGCGCCAGGGGCACAGATACTGATCTAAGAAATGAACTTGACTCCGACCTTGACCAAGATTGGATATTTCAACAATTGGTAAAACTCTTTACTGATTTACTATTATCATACAGGTCAGCCTAGCTTTTACCAATGTCTAGACAGGACATTGTGGTTAACTGTTAATATCAATTGTTCTGTATTTTAAGGAAGCTTTTTAGCATACTGATGGACCTGGCAAGTTAGTGATAAACATGGCAGACATACTTTATTGGCTCTACATACTTTATATATTTATAAAACGTCAATATATTGAAGTGTACTCCTCTGCTATAGCATCATTAGTGTCTCAGAGTTAGAGGGAATGAATTAAAGGTAAGAGAGTTAATGGTTATGCTGAAGGTAAGATTTGAGAGTTGAAAAGAGACCGAGGAATTTGAGTTTGGATATAAAATAAACCATAAAAACGCACCATCCCTCTGCTCCCTCCCTTCCTGTAGTTCTACGCTACGGAGATGTACAGGCAAGTTGGCTGCCCCGAAACAATCGAAGAGATGGGGCATCTCTTCGGTCATATATGAGCCAGTAGCGGTGTACAATCTTAATAGTCTCACATGAGGCAGGCGCAGTCAACCAGAAGAGATATTCCCATAGAACATTTCATTCAGCAAATCTGACAGATGACTGTGAGTTTTCTAACAGATTACACTCAAATGATAGCTCCTAAATATATATTGCAGCACCTTTAATAAGATAAGTCTTACAAAAAGAGCATCAAATCCAGGGTTATTTGTCTAGTCACTGGCCAGCGTCATTGACCTTGGCCTAATATATTTGGAGTCGTTGAAGTATTGCTTTCGCATCGAGCAAAGATGACTCATTTGATGAAACATTTAAATATTCATTGGACAAGGTGCCCCATTACCCAGGCCTTGTTTTCCTTCAGGGGTGTAAAAGATGTTTGGTTGATGAGTCCTCCTCCCGCGAAATAGGTTCTAGCGAGCTGCATCATGCTGTGCTCTGATTGGCTTAAGGAGCTCCTTGTGGTGTCGGATTACAATACACAAGAATCAATTATTCAGAGGGAGGCTCTATTGCAGCACAAGACATCTAGTAAACACTAAACATATTGCGTCACCATCTTTATGTGACATATATTTTACGGGAAAATAATCCCAAATGCATTACCTCCGGGTCTGGTTTTACTAATCCATAACATCTTTTCTCAAACAATTAAACAGAACAGAATAGAATAACCACTTTATTGTCCAGCCTGAGCTGGGACTTAGCTCAACATAAGGAAATGCAAGACATAAGCCTCTTGAAACATAGTTCAGAAGATGTGGAATTGTATTGGGATACATGGGATCAACATGGGATACAAATCAGCAAGGCTTTGGGAATAATGTAAGCTTTTCCCAACCCTGCAACCATGGGCATTGTAAGCCCTGGGCGTTATAGTATCCCAGATAAAAAAAAATGAAAACTCAACAAATAATATACTTTTTTTAAATTAATTTCTATTAATCTCTCATTCCAATCATGCATAAAACCCTTGAAAATAATGATATAGTTGATCAAATACGCAAGTACGTTGTGGGTCCTCTGTGTGTCAGTCAAGCAGCAGATCTGCTACGACGATAAAGACGTGCATTGAATGTAAATACAGTGAGTGCATAAAAACGCATCGAAAAAAAGCTTGTTTATAAAAAGAATCCTTGCAGAGGGCCGAATGTCCTCAACTCCGAGCAACGCCCCCGCCTGCAACTAAACTCTTCTACAAACAGTTTCAATTTTACGACGTCCCACATCCATCTCTGCACCTCGCCATGGTGATGATCCCATGATGCTGTTTGCTAAACGATGTCTCCTTGTCTGTCCCTGTTCCCTGCCCTCTTGTCTGCCATCTCGTGACAGAGGGGGCCCCTCTGGGTCCCGCTCGAGCAGAACCGGGCCATGAGAGAAGCTTCTGGAGCCAGACTCAGACCCAGTTTAAAACACTTGGCATGTGTGGAAGTCCCGGCTCCTCGGATACTCGGGGCTGTAAAGTGATGTTTTAAAGGTTCTGGGAATAATAACGAGAAGGACAATTAAGTACACACGCTTGTGTTTTTACCACACACACACACACACACGCACACACACACACACACGCACACACACACAGTGGAATGCATGATGCTGTTATTGGCCAGCCAGAGAGACGGAAGAAGAACAGGCTGGCTGGAGGAGGTGTGTGTGTGTATGTGTGCGTGCGTGTGTGTGTGTGCGCCTGTGTGCATGTGTGTGTGGGTGTGTTTGTGTGCGTGTGTATGTGTGTGTGTGTGTGTGTTTGGTGAGAAACGTTTATTATTTGTTGTGTATTTCAACTACTTTCTTATCATGTGTGTGTGTGTGTGTGTGTGTGTGTGTGTGTGTGCGCGCATGCGTCCCCAGCGTGTATGTGTGTGTAACACACACATAAACGGACAGCGACGCGCTTTCTTGCTAACTCCTCGTCACTGCTTGGCGGCTACACCATAGCTCCTCTGGTGACGATGTCATGACAAACCGGCGACCCACCAGTTACCCCCCAGCCCTTTGGCCACTGCGTCGCAGGTCCGGCTGTCCGCCCGTCCGTCCGAGCATGTGGGAGTGTGGGGCCCGTGTCGCCGTGGCAGCAGAGGGCCAATGAAAGAGAAGCTTTGTGTGGCCGGAGCCAGCGAGGACGGAGGTGCCGCGGCCTGCCAGCTCCTTTCAGATGGAAGGTGGAAACAAACACACACATGCACGCACACGCACGCACACACACACACACACACACACACACACAGAGCCATGCACGCACACACAGCCATGCACGCACACACACAGCCATGCACACACCCAGCCACGCATGCACACACACACACACACGCACACACACACGCACACACACACAGATACATTCATTTATCTGCTGCGAATGAATAAGACGTTTTAACATGTATAAACTCACTCATGCAAGGCTTAAAGCGTACATTGTACGTACTGTACTACATTCAGACATTTACCTCCACAGCATTAGCTTCTTGGGCTACAACTAGCTTATACGCACCCCCACCTTAAGTTAAACTCTTTATTACCACATGATTCATAACTTCCCTTGGAGACAAAGGAACTATATTAAATATTTACCTTCCTTCTGAGAACTGTTCTGAACACTCCGCTGACTTTCCTTTGGTCTGTGATGTCACAGCCAAAACAGCAGGAACTCAAATAGCCATCTGGGAACAAGCAGGAGGGGACTATAAAGCAACACTCATCTTAAAGTAACGCATCACTTAAATCACGCTGTGACAAAAACACTGGATCACTGAAAAGCACAAATTCACTGGAAACTATGCAGGACACCTAGACATTATTTGTATCAATGGCAGCACACTACAGTACAACCTGCCTGTGGAGCCCATAAACAGTCAAAAAATAGAATTGTTCTCCTGTCAGTGCAGAGTGACCGAAGTGCTGATAACATAAAGTGATGCGTGGCAGGCAGGCGTGCATTGCTCTCTGCTCCATTAGCCGGCCTCCATTCTCAACATCAAGGCAACTATGTGACTAAATCTGGACGTAATTTAAGGAGCATCATTCAAAGTTCCAATCAAAGTTGTTTGGGGGAAGTACGGTGGGATGGATTTCTCTGAAAAGGAGTCCAACATGTTGTGTAGTCACTGTAGTCTGCTTTGTTTTGGAGCTGGACGACTTGAAAAAAAAGAATTGGTAAGGATCGTGGACTTTTAACTGAAGACGGTTGGAATAGCTTGGAGAGAGATGGTTTTCCTGGAATAGGAACTCGACCTCTAAATGCAGGCTGCTTTTTTTTAACGGCACCGCAACACAGAAAACAGTGGTGCAGATCTCATTAATTCACTATCATATGAGTCACTTGTTTATTTGAATTACACTGCAAGGCCTCCTGACGTCTCCGGCCAAACAACCGGACAATTAATACATATTTGACTTTATTTGACTATAACTATAACAATGTACTAATGTACTAAGATGCAATAGCTGATAATGAGATTTTAAATGCATCCGTGTGTGTGTGTGTGTGTTTGTGTGTGTATGTCTATGTGTGTGTGTGTGTGTTCTACCAATGTGTGCGTGTGTGTGTGTATATGTGTGTGTGCGTCTATTCTACCAATGTGCTTGTGTGTGTGTCTGTTCTACCAATGTGTGTGTGTGTGATCGTCTGCGTGTGTGTATGTGTGCGTCCGCGTGTGTGTGTGTGTGTGTGTGTGTGTGTGTGTGACTCAAGCTGGCTGTAGACAGACCAGAGGGCAGCTCTGACTCCCAGCTGAGTCAGGATCCTCCAGCGCTCCTCCAAGATGAGGACACTGCGAGGGTGGCGTGGGTCACAACATGCATCACTCACACGCACGCACGTGCTCGCATGCTGTGTGTGTGTGTGTGTGTGTGTGTGCGCGCAGTGCCCTACCCACTGTCTGTTGCAGTGTTACATAAAAACAACACAAAAACGTCTTTCTCCACGCAAGTTGATGGTTCCGTTGGTTGTGTTGACTTTGCTGCTTCCGCCTGTAGGGTAGTTAATATGTGTGTGTACACAAGGAACTCAGAATGCTCCGTTCCTTCTGTTCAACCGTCAGTTGTACAACCCATCAGAAGGTCTACGTCTGATGTAACGACTTCAGGAAGCTTATCGTAGCCGTTGACCACAACAAGAGATAAGAGTGAGCCTGTGGCGGTTTCTATACAAGCCTGTTATTTGTGTGTGTGTGTGTGTGTGTGTCTGTGCGTGCGTGTGTTCGTGTGTGTGTGAGAGAGTGTGTCTCTTTGTGTACGTGTGTATGTGCATATTTGTGTGTGTGAGTGTGTCTCTTTGTGTATGTGTGTGTGTGTGTGTGTGTGCATGTGTGTTGTTGTGTATGCATGCCTGTGTGTGCATGTGTGTGTGTGTGTGTGTGTGTGTGTGTGTGTATGAGAGGGTGTGTCTCTTTGTGTATGTGTGTGTGTGTGTGTGTGTGTGTGTGTCGTTGTGTATGTGCATAGGTGTGTGTGTGTGGGAGGAGGTAGAGTAGGGAGAGGTTATTTGGTCCCCTGTTATTTTTACACAGCAGTTCAGGCTTTTCAGCTAAAAGTGAAAAGACAAAGATGAGGGGGCTGAGGGGGGGGGGGGGCTGTTTGGGAGGAGACAACAAGAGTGTGATGACATACGGGCGGAGGGGTTGAGGGGGGGGTCAAGTGTGTAGGGTAGGAATGTGACAATTCTTGAGAGTGGCGCTTTTTCAGAGTTTCTGTGGGGCTTTTCAGTGGACACACACACGCACACACACACACACACACACACATTAACTGCCGCATGTGCACACTCACACACACACACACACACACACACACACACACACACAAAGAGTATAGACCCTGGCAGAGCCCAGGCAGTCCTTACAACGGACTGGCTTAATTTGCTTTGAGTGAGTGTGAAAGGACGCTGAGAGGGAGAGAGAGAGGGAGAGAGAGAGAGAGAGAAAGAGAGAGAGAGACAGAGAGAGAGAGAGAGAGAGAGAGAGAGAGAGAGAGAGTGGTGGGTAAAAAAAGTCAACCCATTCACTCTCAAATTATCCGTCTGCATTGCACGGACCCACTCTGCCTAATCTGCTCAGTACACTCAGTCGGAACACACACACACACACACACACACACACACACACACACACACACACACACATAATGTACACACACACACACACACACACAATAGGTGCCAGAGCCAACATTTTTCCAGCCGCCATTCGCAGCAGTGAAGTGGAACATTATGGAAACATAAGCTGATTAGCCAACTGTGCAGTGGGCCGATCCGTCCGAAAAGTGTGAATAAAATGTGCCAGTATGCTATTAACGGTGCTGAGTGGGGGAAATGTTGATCACTAATATCCTATTAGCTGTGCTATCATGCTGACACCTCCCTGACAGAGCAGCGGAGGAGGGCAGCGGAGGTGGACAACCACAGGCATCTGTCCCCTAATGAGCTCCAACAGGACTGAATCCACATGTGTGTGTGTTGTAATGATGCCACTACATCACACGCATCATAATGAACTCCGTCCGATCAGGAGGATCGACAGCATTGCGACAGCATTATTTCCTTGAACGCTGAGGGCGATTCGTCTGGCACTCCGCCTCCCAGGTGAGCGGTCAGGGCGTCCGCTTAGGGCCCGAGGCAGCTCGTAGATCACGCTGACGCCAGAGACAGCGTGTGACATGTTTATTCTTATGCCTCACGTCAGAGATGAAGAGCAATGGCTTCATTCACCTTTGACTATAAAAACAAAGAGCCATCGCAAAGTGTGTGACATTTTTGAAATGGGGGAGGGGAGGGGAGGGGAGGGGAGGGGAGGGGAGGGGAGGGGAGGGGAGGGGAGGGGAGGGGAGGGGAGGGGAGGGGGGTATTTTCTGTATGGAGTTCAGGACATGATGTCACTGCAGTCTGCTGTGTTCTGATACACAGGATCACTACCTGGTTGTGTATAAGTGCCGATACATTAATACATACTGGCGCCATTGGTGTCCATAACATGACACAAAGCAACACGACATAACACATCCCAATATAACATTGAAATACATGTACATACATGCAGGTTAAAGCAAAGTAGTCACTTTTCAGGGACTCATTTAGTCTTTTGGAAATGAGAGATTGTCTCATGTCAGCCTGTCTGGGTGATCAAACCATCAGTACATGGAATTGATTTTTGACCAATTAAATTAGGAACGGATGTTTAAGTGAAGCCAGGAGAGACGATGGCTTGATCACCCAGACTGGTATTGTCCTCTGAACTATACATCAGACAACAGATAACTACTGTGATGTAGGTGATTTTGTTGTTGTGCAGCCAGATCTGCAGCGTGTTATTCGTCTCTGATGGCAGCGTTGCTGAAACCAACAGATGGCATGTGTTGGGAATCACAATTAGAGTCCAAAAATGACAACGGCCACGCTTCCTCGATTCTTCTGACTGGTAAACACAAGTGACATCACGATAACATACTGGGAGGTGACTCAGTGGCCATGGCGATGTTTTTTTTTGTTTGTTTTCCTTTTCACCTCTAAATCGAAAACAGAAACCGAAACATTAACATGTTGATTATACATAATAATTTGCTGGATTCACGCCCACACTGTTTTAATTTTTTCATGAAACAAAAGGGCATGCCATGTTTTTGTGTCTCCGCTGGGATCTGTCGACCTACTATGACAGCGTCTATTTTTGAATTTTCAAAGTGATTCAATTAAAGTGAAGTATGAGAGCGCACTACATGTGTTGCTTGTGGAAGTGGTATCTGCCCCCGTAAACGACAGAAGGCCTGAATCACTCTCACAGATACAGCAACAGCAAGACCACAGCAAACTCACACATGCGTGTCCAAACTCATAAAGGGCATATCAATATATATTCTATACTGTACTGCACTACACTTGATGTACTGAACTATACTATTTTATACTGTACTATACTATACTATACTAGTGTATATAATATATATATATACTATATAATGTACTCCACTATACTTTACTATACTTGACTATACTATACTGTACTATACTTGATATACTGTGCTATACAATAATGTACTATACAATACTATACATAACTATACTGTACTGTATTCAACTTTACTACATTACACTATTGTACTTTACTACACCATACTATACTATACTTTGCCTATGTTATAAACATGTTGAGTCTATCAATGTTTTGATTTGCCAAATCAAAAATTTCTCTCTTGTATTTTAAACAACGAGAAAAGTATTAGACCCATACACACATCTGGTCACGTCCACAGTGAAGGCTTATCAGCCTAGTGTGGATATCACAATCAACACACTTCCTTTCTCTTCCACACACACACTAGCTACATGTGAGCCCGTCCTACTGTAGCTGGAGCTATAGGTTCTACTCTAGTTCATAGTGGTAGAGCTTGTATTGCTGTTGACACTGGCTCAACTCTCTCTCTCTCTCTCTCTCTCTCTCTCTCTCTCTCTCTCTCTCTTTCTCTCTCTCTCTCTCTTTCTCTCTTTCCCCTGTTTGACAGATCGGCGTTATGTGGAAGACATGCTGCCATCACATGTTCTCTAGAGAGCTTTGAACAGTGTGGTATGAACCTCGGACTCAACAGACTGCTACTTAGGCTAAATTCACTCAACACTGATCATTTTTGGAAGTGTGCAGTCTGGGTATTGGGGTTTTCCTTTGAGTGTGTGCCTGTGTGTTTGTGTGTGTGTGTGTGTGTGTGTGTGTGTGTGTGTGTGTGCGTGCGTGTGTGCATGTGTGTGTGTGTGTGTGTGTGTGCGTCAACGCACGTGTGTGTGTGTACGGCTACACATTCTTTCTCAATATATGGTAAAAAGCAGATAGCAATGCAAAACAATCCATACAAAAACATACTTTTCAAGGAGGCCATTCAATTCTGAATAAAACTACAGAATTGACAACCGTCTAAACCAATCGTAAAAAACGATCACAAAACATCCCATAAATATGCCCAAGCTCACAGCTGTCCCACATGTCAACACATGGGAGCACTCTTCAGTCTCAGACTTAATGCATGTGCTGTCACACTGGAAATGACTGCCGCCTCACATCCAGGAAATGAGCTCTCAAATTACTCGGGTGTGGGGGTCCTAGCAGGGGAGTGGTATGTGTGTGTGTGTGTGTGTGTGTGTGTGTGTGTGTGTGTGTGTGTGTGTGTGTGTGTGTGTGTGTGGGGGGGGGGGGGGGGGGGGGGGGGGGGATCATTTCTGAGTGGATCCCCCATCCCCATTGAGTAAATCACTTTTAACTAATCATTTCCATCCGGCATATTATGTGATGTTTGGAATGCGTCCATTACTATGGGATGTTTTGAAAATGAATGCATCCAGTGATGTTTGGATAGTAAACTACAAGAGATTAATTATCTCTCTCCAAATGACAGAATGCCCGCTGGACTATGAACTTGACGATGTAAACATCTTGAGCGTGGAGACGCCGGCGAAGCTGGGAGCCGGCAACACAATGCCTTCATGCTCCAGTGGCAGACTCAGTGGTTTGGAATAGGGGAGACCATTATCAACTGACACACTGTGTTCAACACACACACACACACACACACAAACCACACATACTGTATACAGATGGACACACAAAGACGCACCCATACACACAAACACACACACACACACAAGCACTCACACAAACATGCACACACACAAGGACACACACACACACACACACACACACACACACACACACACACACAGCAATTATCCCAACCATTCACCTCAAAGTCTTGATTAGCTACAGTACAATTCACCTCAATTCTGAAACTGCTCTGAAAACACAAACACTTTCAACCACTTCACATCAAATGAGATCTTAGTGCTATTGACATAAGAGAAAACTGCAGTCATAAGACGTTCAGCTAACTTAAATAGCATATTTAGCATAAAGCTAGTAAAAGACAGGTGTGTGCTTGTATCAAGGCTATGAGGTCTGTAAATTCGGACATAACAGACAATTAACATTGACAATTTTAAACCTTCACTATGTCACTTTTCTATTGAAGGTATTAACTCCATTAAGCTACATTTCTCAAGAATAGAACTCGATTAAAAATATCAAACGATAGTAAATATCTGAAAATCAAATAGCTATAACTGTAGCTACAACTCAAGGAAACCTTACATAGTGCAGGTTTAAGTGGCTTCAAGAGTGGATACTCATAATTGAATAAGCTACACCCTTGTCCAACTACACCCTGCTTATGTTATGAACACTGTCATATTTAATAGGTCCATTAGTTCGCCCAGACAGCCGTTTATGTTTGTTGACATAGAACACACTGTAGTTTCATCCGCAAAACACACATCTGTATCAACAGAAAGCCGAAGGGAATTCCAATCAAAGAGATATATTGTATTTGTTGACCTTTATACAATCGATACACATGCCAACAGTTGATGGACGTTTAAAACAAACGTGTTCCTTAATCTACTCTCAGCCCCTGTGCGGAATGGTATTTTCGACAGAGACTGACCGTTTGCTGACCGACTGAACTCAGGTGGACCCTGTGTTCAAGTTTTTCGTTCGTAGCCTACTTTGTGTCTCGCGTGAACAGAAGGGTATGGGTGAGTCAGGTGTGCCCTGGTTTTTCATTTTTAGAATAGACAGCGCAGAACCGGTTGGGCGGGAAGACTGGATCAGGCAGGCCTGGAATCTGGGTTAGCATACGGTCTAAAGAGCGCACACCGTTTAAAGATACTTTAAACAACGTTTAAAGATGACTGTCCAAATGCTGGTTAGAAGCCTGGCCATAGTGTCCACTAGAACTGCTGTACACTGTTGTGTTGTGTGTGCATGCTTGTGTACGTGTGTGTGTGTTTGTGTGTGCTTGTGTGTGTGTGTGTGTGTGTGTGTGTGTGCGTGCGTGTGTGTGTGTGTGTGTTACTTTGGGACGCCTTTGGGATGCCTTCGGGACAGCCTGTTCCAGGTCTGATTTAAGAGGGAAGGTTGAGTTTTTACAAGGGATCCTTGCATTTAGGGAGTCGAGTAGCAGACAGTTGTTTCATAGTGTGTGTGTCTCGGGGATCGCCAGCCAGCAGTGGGATGCTGGGGGCAGAGCTCACTGAGTGGGGGAAAGATGGATAGGGAAGACAGACAGAGAGAGAGAGAAAAAGAGAGAGACAGAGAGAGACAGACAGAGAGGGAGAGAAAAAGAGAGAGACAGAGAGAGAGACAGACAGAGAGGGAGGGAGAGAGAGAGGGAGGGAGAGAGAGAGAAAGAGAGAGAGAGAGGGAGGAAGAGGGAGGGAGAGAGAGAGAGGGAAAGAGAGGGGAGGAACCAAGAGAGAGAGAGAGAGAGAGAGAGAGAGAGAGAGAGAGAGAGAGAGAGAGGGGAAGGGAAAGAGAGAGAGAGGGGAGGAACCAGCGCCAAACAGCAGTCACACGCAGCAGCGCAGATGCCAGCAGCTCTCACAACAAAAGCGTCTTGTTAGACAGGAAGAGACTATGAGAAACGCATTCAAATGTGTACTCCCCGTCGTTGGACACCATTTGAAGGGTTCAAGTTCCTAAGAAGAGCAAAACACGGGACAGAGAGTACACGTGTGTGAAGCCCCGTACACCTTTCTTGCAGACTGCTGTCCCGAAAGCGTCGCAGGCAGAAATAGCACCACGGTGCGTGGTAAGTAACATAAGGATTATCTGACTTTATTACAGAACCGTAAAAAGTGTCTAGTCCTTGTGCAGATGCAGTAGTTCATGACCATGGTCTTCGCCTAGTAGTTGTGGGCGAATGAAGCCTAAATGTGTCTTTATTTCCCGACTGTTCTCTGGAGCGACATTTCTGCCTCGGCTAGAACACACCGTGTACATGTGCGTCACTCGCAGGTTTCTTTAGTAGGGGAGCGTTTAAGCACGCCGTTCTCATAAACACACAGTACACTATTAACACTTCGTTTGACCACAAATGGTGGACCCTGGAGTGTTTTAATTTAGGTGCATTGTTCACCCCCCCACCCACACCCCCACCCCTTCCATCTGTGCGTCGCACAGGACTAGTTGAGTTTGTTTACATTTAACAAACATTGTGCAGTAGGCTTAACCCGGCTGAGGTATTATTTGTTGAAACCTGCCTCGATTGAGTTGACAAACAAAGTCCTTATCACGAGAAGGCATTGGAAGCTTCTCTGGAAGCCTCTCTGTTTCCCCCTTGGGAGTCGGAATAACGCAATCTCAGATTCTTGATCTCCTGAATGAACTCCTGCAAAATAATTAATGTCTCACTTGTGCTGTCTGGGCTTTTTAAAACACTTGTTGCTGTGATGGACCTGTGTAATTTCTCTGCGTGCGTGCGTGTGCGTGCGTGTGTGTGCGATCGCAAATAGAGATAAGGAGAGAATACAATAGTGTACTCTGTTTTGGGGGTTGGGTTTTTAGCGTGAAATCAAGCTTTCCAAGATATAAGCTTCGTACAAACTAGTAATAGCTTAGACCATGCCAGTATCTTATTCGTCTGTCATGCATGGCCTGCTCTGTAAAAGCTGGGTGTCAACGGGCCAGACTTAACACTTTCTGTGCATTTTGTGATCAACCATTTCTCCAGCCATCAAAGTTTTCAATCTCAGTTTACCTGCTGTCAAGATAGTTTGCGTTTCCTCCCAGCTTCGGTGGCACAATCATCCATTGCGGATCCAAATTCCCTCAAGTATTTACACAATTAGTGAAAAAAAAATGAACCCTTCCCTTGTATTTCTCTCATCTGCATGTCTCCCCGTCTATTTCAGTGTGTAGCTGATACCTTTCTATACAAAGACGGAACAAACACTTGGGAAATTAACTTCCTTTCTCCCAATTTCCAGAAGAAGAAGAAAAAAAAAACAATCTACCGAGGCATCGTCCTCGCATCCTGCCCTAGGTTGCTAATTTCCTAAACTCCACTGTTTACTGTTGGAGGTCAGATGCTTATCTAAGCAAATCTGGGGGTGGAGGTGGAGGAGGAGGAGGAGGAGGAAGAGGAAGAGGAAGAGGAGGAGGAGGAGGAGGAGGTGGAGGTGGAGGTGGAGGAGGAGGAGGAGGGGGGGCTGCGGGGGCTGGGTGGTTGTGTTGTTTGACAATTGATTGTCACGTCACAAAGACGATAGCCAATTAGGAGCCACACTGACTTAATGTAATACCAAGAATTAATCAAGTAATCATAACCGCAGCCATGGCGTCAAGAGTAAGGTCTCACCTCCAATTCATGATGCAACGTGTACAATCTGTTTTGACGCCGTCTCCACGACTTCGTTCACTGTCTTCTCATTTTTCGTTTGCAATTTTCCGAACAAACGATTGCAAATGCTAGCATAGCTAGTTCCCCCTGAGACGGTCAGGAGGAACTAGCTTTGGAACTAGCTATGGTGTGTGTGTGTGTGGTCTCTCACGTTTTCTAAAATTGTCTACTGTGTACCCAGCATAACCCTAGCCCTAACCCTAACCTCAGAGCCCTCAAACAGGGTGATGGAACCAATGGATTTGATTTTGCTTTAGAAAACACGAGTTGTTTTGTCAGCATTCAAAACAAGTTTTAAATTACGCAAGGTACCTTGTACAGTATTAAAAGCCAGTTCTAGCTGACAAAGAGCCTCGTTTGGTGTAGACGCTGAGCGGTATGTCACAGTATCATGTCATCCTTTTGCTTCGGACCTCCTCTCCATCTTGTTTACGTGCCTATAAACACACTCTCTTGTTCTTCCATTGCGTAGATAATCTTGAAGAGAGCTTGTCTCCTGCGCTTATGCAGATCTCCTCGTTTGTGGTATCAAATTGCTGCTCTGCTCGTCTGACTTCAAAGGCTGGCTTTACTGGAGTAGCTCTCTTTTCATTGATAATTGCGGCCTTTGGAGTAAGTGTGTGTCTTTTAATTCAGCACAGGTGTTGGAAGTTGGAATACGTTGCTTGCACGATTGCATTTGTGTGTGTGTTTGTGTGTGTGTGTGTGTGTGTTTGTGTGTGCGCGCCCCGCATAGACGTTTAAATCTCTTTCTGGATGGTTTTGTGGACTTACATGTGGAATTGATTGTCTGCCTTGTTTTTGTAATTTTAGAAGAATGGTGCTATCAGGTTTGACCTTGACACAGGGAAGGTGAGGGAGCCTATATATGGTCATGTTTTGTAGTATTATTATGCTGTGTTTTCTGTCATCAATACCTAGGCTCCACTGCTGTCCTGCTGCCATTGCAGTTATTGGGTGTGGTGATGGTGGACATCTAAACCAAAGGTCGTTGCTCTGCGTCCTCCCCACATGGGCCTTATTCACCTAGCGGCCATCTTGACTCCGCATTCAGTTCCATCCCCCTAGCTAGTGTTGAGAACCAAGATGACTGCCAAGTAAATTAGGCTAATGGCTGTTCAAACCGGTTTGTTGAGGCACCGTGGCGGTTAACACCAGGAGAAAAGTGGACAATGGAATCACAGAGGGAGATGAGCCGTCAGCCATCATGTAGACTGCTGTTTTCCTATTTAATTTTCCTGACATCCCCTTTGTGAGAAATTAATCGCTTTCTTTCTTGTAGGTCTTTTTGTCCCTCTGCGACCCCTCCAACACCGTAGTTACAGTACATAGTCTGTAATTAAGACACTTCTGGTGTTAAACTACCATCCACTAACATCACTACCCAATAGTACTTAAAGTTTGAAGTAAGAAGAGTGTATGGTTTGGGTTCTCAATCCGGGGGCCAGGAAGCCACAGTGTGGGCCCCGACATCATTCGTCAAGTAGGAATACTGTACGTGTTCGGCTGTAGTTGTGGATCTTTCAGACCCAGACGGTTAATGTGTTTGATATTTTTGGAGATGAATTGTCTTTTCCAACAACATATTCATATTTGGTTCTTTGAATCAACTTGTTGTTGTTGTTGTCATTCAATTTATTTTTCAGTAGCCTATGGCAATTCAAGGCCACTCAGAGTTTCTAGCCTCCTCTTGCACCATCTGGGCTTCCCCAATAAATGCCAGAAGTCAGTATAAAGTCAAGATTTATTGGTATGTTTGGATATTCTGTTTGAGAGCTACCTAAATGCTCTGTACACAAACATGCATGGTTGGGTCAGAGTTTTTCTAAATGAACATATGTGGAGCAAATGCAGAACAGACCAAAGTCTAAATGCTGCTGTAAATGATTACCAAACTGCTAGTGATTTGAACGACTGCAACTACTACAACCGACTGTGAAAGTCAATCAGATTGAAGCAAGTAGAAGAAACGTTAGGATAGTTTATGCTCTCCAAAAATACAGTGATTGCTACACAATTTGGCAAAACTGTGTGGACAACTGTGTTGTCAGTGATTTAAATAAAGTACACCACCATATAATCGCACTGTAGTAAGTTTAGGCCTCTCGTTCTTTCCCACATCGAACAAGAAGACACTGGTAGAAACCACAAGCTAAGCTGTTGGTCTAAAGTCTTTAGTTCATGATTTTGCAGAGGAAACGCAAACAGACCTACTTAGTGTAAACTGTGGCTCTGCCCGCTTGGTATTGGTGGAGTTGGAGATGTTGATGGAACTCTAGTGTTTGTGGTGTTATGGGAGGAACGAACCACACGGACTGAGGAGTTTCCCTGGTTTCGCGTGTCTAATCGGCACATTCTTGAGGCCCGGTTGGTTGGAAGGTGCTGTTGTGGTCCTGCCCAGAACGGCGAACAAGACTGGTGCTGTGCGCTGCTTGTGCTCACTGAAAACAGAGAACTCTGGGAACTACCGTCTTTTTTGTTCCGTGTACTGACTGTTTGGATGACTTTAAATGAATGGTATTCTGGTGTGTGTGTGTGTGTGTGTGTGTGTGTGTGTGGGGGGGGGGGGTGTGGGTGTGGGTGTGGGTGTGGGTGTGGGTGTGAGTGTGAGTGTGAGTGTGGGTGTGGGTGTGGGTGTGTGGGGCCAACTCCTACTGCCTAAAACTACAACCAAAACACAAGCACCCACTCCCAGCTTTAGCGTACTCCACCAGATATGCGCACAACAAGTAAACGCTATAGTTGTAGCGAAGTGTTCATTCCTCAGTCACAACGTCTACAGTCTTTCTGGGATTCCTTTGGCACGGCCATTATTTGGTACCCTCCGTGGTACGTGAAGGGTGCTATGGCTGCCTGCAGGGCTCCACACTCACTAAGCACATTTTGCTGGCATACACGACTAAAAATAGATATGTGCTAGTGTGGGAAAAAAAAAAAGATTGGACGAATGCAAAATACTATTTGAGGATTTCTGTACATATTTGTGTTAGCAAAACACTGTGCCACAGAGATTGTAGTGCATTCTGTATTTTTACGTTTTTATGAAGCAACAAAAGCAAAAAATCCACAGGGAGTTGTAACTAATTAACAACCAGAAGATAATAAGAAATACAATCAAATAATGACACACACACACACACACACACCCCACCGTGGCTCTAGTAACGTATGTGTTTACATCTACAACCTTAACTTTAGTCTGGTAGAACCTGTTCAGTGAAGTACGAAATGAAGGGCTGCCGTTTGTGAAGTAACTTGAAGAAATTTGAGTGGATTAAAAACAAAATATCATACGATGTTTTTCCTTTATTTTTTCTTATTTCATCATTTGTTTTCTTCTTTACTCTGGCTTGAGGGATCTAATGTTTCAGTGACGAGCAGAAAAAACTGAACCATTCATTAAAACACACGTACATCTTTGTGTGCCCCTTAAATGTATTTGCGTGCCCCCTAAATGTCTTTGTGTACCCCCTAAATGTCTTAGTGTTTCCCCTCACTTTTTACACTTCGAAAGTTCCTTTCGAGAACAAAGTGGGCTTGGAGCCCTGGGTGTCTGAACAACGGAGCCCTGGGTGTCTGAACAACGGGGCCCTGGGTGTCTGAACAACGGGCCCCTGAGTGTCTGAACAACGGGGCCCTGAGTGTCTGAACAACAGGGCCCTGGTTTGTGCAGCAGAACCCGAAGAGGAGGGGTGAAGCCAAGGTGGCAGACGGCCCGAATCCCAGGCCCTGCTGAGGGGGAGGGGGGGAGGGGGGGAGGGGGGAGGGTGGGCTCTATTATGCTTCTTCTAATTGGAGCCTAAAAATACCTGGCCTTACCTGACGGGTGGAACTACAGCGACCTAGAAGAGACTTGAGGTGGAGCGGCAATAAGTCGTCCAGACACACACACAGACACACGCACTGAAGTAGCTTACTTCCGTCATATAAATACCATGACCGCGAGTCTGTGAAGCTAACCTGGTATAAACAATATCTGGTTAAGGTACACTAGTTCAGAACAATCGAGTGTAGCTACAAATGTAGCCACAAAATGACCAGCCTTTTAAAAAGGTCCTGACGTCTAGCTACTTTGTAAGCCTTGTTAAACGTAAAAAAAAATGTGTTGGATAATTTTTTTTATTGAAGTCACATTTTCCTTTTCCTTCACTGTCGGTTACATAATATGTAAAATCCACTGTGGGTACTTAGTGATCTAACTAGTGTGTGTGTGTGTGTGTGTGTGTGTGTGTGTGTGTGTGTGTGTGTGTGTGTGTGTGTGTGTGTGTGTGTGTGTGTGTGTGTGTGTGTGTGTGTGTGTGTGTGTGTGTGTGTGTGTGTGTGTGTGTGTGTGTGTGTGTGTGTGTGTGTGTGTGTGTGTGTGTGTCGGCTGGCACGTTGTCTTATCCAGCTGTGAGTGGCGTTGGTATTTAGTGTGATTATGACCTGAACAGCTGCTGTGGGGAAGGCCCAGATGTGCCATACACATCACATTTTTTTTTCTTCTGCTTCCATCTTTTCCTCCCCTACTCTTCCCTTTTCTACTGTGGCGCTAACCGTTGGTTCCCGAAACCTTCCCGATATGAGCTCTGTGAAGTCTGCTGTCCGCAAGATGCAGTGTAGCCTCCTTCATACGGTCACCCTGGGGAACGTGGCTAGAGGAACATGAAAACAACGATCTCTCTGTATCAAAATCGTTGTCCTTCCTCCTGGCTCTCGGAGTTCAGAAAGCACGGACGGTGGTCCATGTATCGTACCAAGGTTGTACTCCTTTCTGTATTCATCCACCGTTTACACTCTTTTGTTTGTGTTGTCTGTGTTTTCAGACCAGCGCGTAGCATGGCATTAGCTCAAGATGTAGAGTTCTGTCGGTCGTCTTGACAACTGGAGGGTTGGGCACACTTTGAGCCCGCGTTCCTCCTACGTGTGTGTGTGTGTGTGTGTGTGTGCGCGCATGCGTGTGTGCGCTTTGTAGGGCCACTGAGGTTTGAAAAGCACACATTGCTACTGAGTTTGACTTCAATGAACCACTATCACACCAGTAACCTAAATACGAGTGAATTAGGTCATCATATCTTACTTTTGGCCGACATGTTTTATGTAATCATCCACATTGTTTACAGTTGTGCATCGTTGTTCATATCTCTCTTTAGAAGCCCAGCTCTCTGTGGTCAGAGGTGTTCACTTTGTTGTATTTAAGTGGGACACACTTAAATACAACCCCCCCCCCCAGGCTGTTTGTTGGTTATTTTTAAATACATTTCATATTGCTCTCTGCGTGGGGTCTGGCCTGATTAGCCCCCAGCCTAGCGGCTAGGGACACGACCACATGCAAGCACGCAAGCACGCACGCACGCACGCAACCACACAACAAAAATGAATTTATCAATGTCTCTTTGTCATGGGCGATGTGAAATGTTCCCATTTTGTTAAACGTGCCCACATGAAGGTCGCAGCAAGGCAACAAGCCAAACGACCCAAATCATTGCTTATTCCTCACAGGCTGAAAGGGAAAGCATGCTAATGTCAGCGCCGCGGCGAGCTCACAGGCATTTATCAGGAAGATCAAGAAATCAGACCATGGTAATGGAGTGCAGATTAGAGGAAGTAGATGTGTCTAAGGCCTTAAGGCTAGCAAACATGTACCATGTCGTAAATGAGTCGTCCCGAGGGCTCATAGGTCCAGATTTTCCCCTCAAAGAGAAACAGCCCAGCCTTTAAAGGTAGCATGCCCAGCGTTAAAGACACCTCTGCTAGCTTTAGTCAAAACATATTGTCTTGGTAAAGATTGTTGTAAGGGTCTATGTTAAATACTTAATTAGTCTTAGTACAACTGAGTTTTATCGCTACATTTTCCTTTTAGGTCAAATAAAACCATACTTCACAGACTTTCCGGTAAAAAAGTATCTTTATTTTATTTTTATTATCGTTATTGTGGCTATATAGTCTCCTGCTCTCCATGACGTCACCTGCAACTTCACTACTTTCTCTACCTTCTCTCCCCTTTACTCAGCATTCCCTAAATGCTGGAGGGGTGTGGAACCATGCACTTCATACCCTCTCCCTCTGTCCCCACCTCCTTCGTCCCCCGGTTCACCCATTTGCATTTCTCAGCACAATGGAAATGAATGAATGGATGGACGGACGGACCGACGGCAGACTGATGGATGCGTGGAGTTTCCCCTTCAGTGAGACGGTTGCAGACTGGGGGGGGGGGGGGAGTGAGTGGATGTGGTGGTTGGAATGGTTGTGGTTGTTAGCTTAATAAACGATGATGTCTAAGGGGAAAACACCCAAACAAAGGGCCACTCGTCGTTTGCCGTGCGAAGCAGTGCCGCCGCGCCAGCATTCCCTCACCGTGTGCCCATTTTGTCTTGACGAACATCCGTTCAACACACGTGGGACCGGCGTTCCACGGTCTCTGACACAAACCTTCCAAACACCCCCAGCTCTCCTTCCCTCTTGCGGCTCTGTGTCCATGGTCACAATCCAAAAGAAAACCGTTCAGCTCCTCCCAAGTCCGATCGGTGTGCAGAAGGTCCCCTGTGCTGTCTCTGTTAATGCTCTTATATACACACGCCCACGATAAACTATGATTAACAATGTATAGCATTAATTCCTCAGGGCGCGTCACTCTCAAAATGGCTGCCCATGTGGAAACCGTTCACATGCTGCTTTAAAATATTACGCTCGTAAACGCCCCAGCGCTGGGATGCCGCACATGCACACGTTGAGCTGTGCGCGTGTACACAAGATAAAGATGCCATTTGGCTTGGCCCTAGGGGCCATCTCCTCCATTCACACTGGTGCCATTGTGATGGCTTGTGACGAGGCTTAAATGTCTTTCTGCTAATGGTTCAACGGGATCCACGATGCCACAGTGTCATGTGCACTAGTCTCCTGAAAGAGATGAACACGCAGCTTTCTGAATGGGAAAGAAAACATTGTGGTGAATACCGACAAGTCCATTCATTGCCTCTAGGATTTCTTTTTAAGCATCCCTTCAGTTTTCTGGATATTTACTATGTGCTGTGTGAAACGCATGATGTCATGTATTTACGTTTTGTCTTGTAGCATTTGTCCCTGTTTATACTAGCTATAATGGATTAAAAGAAGTCTGAACATTTCTTTAACAAGGCGGGTCACGTCTCATAATTGAAGGTTGTCTGTTGGTGACGGCCGTTTCTGTCGGGTTAGGTCATTCCAGATTAAGAAGGATTGCTGGTCCAACCGCCGCACAGATTATAATGTTATCTCATATAAATCCTTTCGTGTACGGACGATCAAAGTCGGAGGATATCAAGATGTTACGCCTGTATCGGGGACGGATTATGGTCTCGAGTTCCCCTGAAAGCCTGCGCCCGGTCGTCACCTTTGACCCCGTACCTTTGATTGGATGTTATGATCTTGTGGGATGTGTGGTGTCACATGCATTATGGATGCACCTAGCTCGGACACGACACTAAACAGAGCTTTGACTGGGTTGGACCTCAATTAGACAGTTGTTGACATCTTTTTTTGTTGGTACTGTAGAAAGATTGAAGAGGGAATACAGATTTTTGGGGGAATCTTCTCGTACTTTTCTTTACACAACAAACAACCTTTCCCGGATGCTCTCTGCATTTTCAATAGCAAGGTGTCTTCCGTTCCCTGCCCTAATTTCCACTCCTTAGTCAACATATAAGAATACGTTTCAAAAAGTCAGTCGCTGTCTCTCCGACCACTCCGTTCAGGCTCAATCTCTTTCATTTGAATATGGAAATAAATGAGTAACTCCAAATTAAATGCAAATGATTTGGTCTCTGATATTCAATCCGTCCTCCTCCTACCGGCCAAATGTAAGGGCAGGAAAAGGATGAGGATGTCAGCCATCCATGCGGAGCAGCAGGTGAGATGCCCCCCCGCCCCCGCCCCCCAAGACACCTGCTCATACTCTTTGTCTCGAAGGAAGACTACTGGAGCAAGCGGGTATTCAGGGATCATATTACAGTATTTTCACACACACACACACACACACACACACACACACACACACACACACACACACACACACACACACACACACACACACACACACACACACACACAGACCTGCGGCTGCCATCTGGGCTGGGAATCTGCACTAACATGTGGGAACTGGAAGCCAGCGCTCGGGCAGCCACTTCTATCTGGCCCCGACCTGCTTAGGGGGCATGGCTGGAAGTAACGCTTTCATCACCAGCAGCTGGTCTATGAGGCGATCGGGTTAGCCTTAGCACTCACCTCACCCCCCCCCCCCCCCCCCCCCCCCCCCCCCCCCCCCCCCCCCCCCACAACTCGATCCTACTGGGCAGCCACTACAATGTTAGCTAACCTCCGCTGACCCACCACTGTCATTCCAGCTTCAGATCCAATCGATGTTCAACCGCAGTCTTGGGTTTGACATCCATGCCTTCCTGACCGTCCGCCCTGAGTGGGTTTAAAAAAGCCTCGGCTCCCTGTCCTGGCCTTCAGTTATTTGTGCATAATAACGGTTAAACTTGTTGGACGGCATTTATGATTGCTGTTAAGTGTAAAGTCTGGCTGTTAGCATGTATTTGTTCTAAAGGGCGTGTGCGATGCAGCCATCGTTTTCTTCATGAGGTTCAGATAGAGTTGGACGCTTATTACAGGTTAATATAATAATAAATAGTATCATAATAATATATCACCACGAGCAGCTCTAACAGGGTCTGCCATTTCAAAATATGACGTTCAAACATGAATTGCGCACATCCAGTTGGACAGTATGAATGTGTAGTGAGATTGATTTTTGTATGAAGCTTTTCACCTTTTTGAATGATTTTTGAATATTCCTTTAGTTAAAATGCATGCAGAAATATTCCTTCACACACACCTTTTTGTAGTTAATTAAATCACACTATTTCTTCGACATTGAACTGAAGTAACACTGAAGGCGTAGTTCAGCCCTGTAATGTGTACCTGTTATTCCATTGTGTTTTTCTTGAACATTTGCCACTACTCCTGTTTTTGGAGGCTGACACGAGTTAGTTAAGAATTTTAGAAGTAAAAACATCAAAGTCACAGCCAAAGTACTTACTGTCTCCCCCCCAGGACAACAGCCATATTTATTTTCAATACATTATCCTCTATTTAAAGTCAGCTTCAGTGTCAGCCACATTTTGGCCCAGGCCCGTTTTGGCCTCCAATCCTTACAGTTGTCAAAACAGAGGAAAACCAACTGAAATCAGAAATCAGGGGGCATGTGTATGTAGTGTAAATGGTTGTATACTGTAATAGGGGTGAATATTTTATCATTATCATCTTATATGAATTGATTCACAACTTCCAAGCCTTTCTTAGCGGACTGGAGTGGAACCTGAAACCCTCACCTTAGCGAACCGAGAATCGATTTTGAATACAATCGTGACCCCAGGAATCTAAATCAAATCGGGAGATACCGAAAGGGACAACTGACACATCTCTGCACCACTGGCACGACTCTGCTTAAAAAAAGGATGTTGTAAGAATTTCAATTGTGTTGAGTTGAAGTTCCACATTTGGAATCTTCCGTACACCATTGTTTTTGTCGGTAAATGGACTGCATTTATGTAGTGGTTTTCTAACCTTTGGCCACTCCAGGTGCTTTACAATTAGTGCCTCACATTCACATTCACACACCGATGGCAGTGTCAACAATGCAAGGGAACAGCAAGCTTGTCGGGAGCAGTTAAGGTTAGGAGTCTTGCTCAGGGACACCTCAACACTTGGCTAAGAGGAGCTGAGAATTGAACCAGAAACGTTCTGGAGTCCTGCTCTACTTCCAAGCCACTACCGCCTGTTTGGTTTGTCTACATCCAAACTGCCAACACATTGATTTCCCCTAACAGCAGAGATCCTTACTTCTCATAGTTCTTAACAGTTTTTAAACATTTTTCAAACGGTGCAGTGGGTGTTTTTCCCCAGATGAGGGCAGTGCGTTTTCCCACTTACTGTCTTCTGGGAATTCCAGTTCCACCAGTTAGTAGTGGGGGAAACCACCACAGGCCATGTCAACACGGGCCCTTTTCCATTTAGTCGACATTCTGGTGATCCACAACTTACATTTCTTTGCTGAGTCACACTGCAGGAAGGTCAACAGTCAACCTTTTCTATCCTCGTGAGTGCTAGGCGTGGGTTCCACTATGAAAAGCCAGTCTGTTGCCCAGCTTCCTTGTTTTGAATGCACTGCCATAATGAGTCAGCTCTTTCCATGTGTCTCGTTTGTTCTTTATAAACATATTTGTTCATTGCTGACTTGTGTACTAAGTTTCCCTCTCCCTCTCCCTCTCCCTTTCCCTCTCCCTCTCCCTCTCCCTCTCCCTCTCCCTCTCCCTCTCCCTCTCCCTCTCCCTCTCCCTCTCAAATGTTCTCCTCAGCCCTGGAGTCCCTTGCGTAAGAGAAAGAGGGCTCCACTTGTCGATGTGATTTCCTGGGATGCTCAGGCGGACCCGCTCCCCTTGCTTCTCTTCCGGCCTCCAGCAGTGGAAGACAGGGCACCGTTGAAAGGTAAAGACCAGGGCCGGACCGAACACACGTTTGTTTTCCATTGGAAAACGGGACATGAAGGCTCTCCGCACAGGTGGCCTGATGGTCGTGAGACGAGGGCCAGGCTTCCACCCTCTGGGAGCCCTCCCAGTCTCCTAACATGCCCTTGAAATTCGATTGTTATGGAACCAATCTGGGATTACAGCAGGGATGGGGTTGAGCTCCACAGATGCTTTGAATTGTGTTTCCTCTGATAACCCTCAAGTTATTTAGGTGTTTGTTGTCAGATTTTTGTTGTTGTTGTTGTTGTTGAAAGTAGGATGTTTTCAAGCACAGTGTTCAAAAGTGGATTGGTTCTGCGCAACGAACATGGAGCGATTCCGTCCCACGAACTGTAGCTGTCGACACATTCCTGTTGGGTGGGGGCGCGGGGGGGGGGGGGGGGGGGGGGGGGGTGTCGCGTGGGAGTCGGCCACGGATCTTAATCATGGATGGATGTGTTTTGGAGCCGAGTGTGGGAGTAACCCCAATCTCGTCGGCATGCCGGGCGTTCAAAAGGAGCGCGGCGGCGGCTCGCGCTGGCTGCCAAGCCCGCGCCGCACACACGCACACACAACCACACACACACGCACACACACACACACACACACACGCACACACAACCACACACACGCACACACACGCACACACAACCACACACACGCACACACACGCACACACACATGCACACACAACCACACACACGCACACACACACACACACACGCACACACACATGCACACACGCACACACGCACACAACCACACACACACACACACAACCAGACACATACATGCACGCACACACACACACACACACACACACACATGCTTGCACACACACACACACACACACACAACCACACACACACACGCACGCACACACACACACGCACACACAACCCTCACGGACTCACATCGCCACTTCAGTCCTCCACGCCGCTGCTAAAGCATCCAGATGACTTTTGTTGGGAGGGGTCTAGGCACTCGCCCATATGGCTTAGTACAATAGGATGTTATTGGGATGGGGGGGGGGGGGGGGGTCTGGTACAGGAGCCTGATTTAGCTCTAATGCCCAGCGGACCCCACATCTCCCTGCACAGAGGCAGCTGATAAATGGGCTCTCTCTCCCAGACACCGGCCCTTCTTTTCCAAGCACCAGATGCAGCCGGCTGCCGTGGCAACATGGAGCCCGTCTGTGATGAATGAGTCTGTGGGCCGTGCCACGGGCCACGGGCCACAGACACACACGGTGATGCCCCCCGGGCTCCAGGTAATGGCTTCCACATTTTAGTCTTTGGCCCCGGTTGAACGTCTCGGCTTTGCCCCCTCTGGGATCGTTAAAGATTTATCTTACGCGAACAGTCCCCTCCAGGGAATTCCCAAAGCATCAGGACTCTGCCTCGGTGGCATAGGTTGACGTATGACTGCAGGGACTGAAAATGGCCGCCACTGGACTATTGTTTGCCCAGCGTTGGACACAAGCCATTTGTCTTTGACTACGGTGTGTGTCTTTTAAACTCAATTTGGAGCGTGGAATCACCCGGACAGAAGTGGTTGTTTTAGCTTGCTAGTTTCTCCTCATAAATCAGCGTGGCTGTTTAAAGGTTGAGTCATGATGGGGCCCTTCACTAGCCCATAAAGATGTAGCGCTGATAATGATGGCACTCCAGGGTTGATATGTGGTCTTCCTGGTGCTGGTGGCCTGGGGCCCAGGTGATATATACCAGTAGAAACGTTCAAATATATTTTCATGTGTTGCTATGGAAGTAGGCTGTACACACCGATATTATGGGATGTCGGTGGAAATGACGTAGCGTGAACAAATAATCGAATTGATTAGTCAAATCCATAAAAGCTAAAGCGTGTTTACATCCATAGGAACATATTTTGACATATTGATATTATTGTTCTTTTTTTAAGGTTGTTGGTTTTTTGATGTAGCGGAATATGACATAAGCTACTTTAGAAGTCCTTTAGGGATTTATCGTGTTTCCCAGTCCAGGAGTGACCTTTCACCTCGTAAAGCCTCACTTCATCAAGCCTCACTTCATCCACCCCCGTCACCCCTGTCAGCTGACATCCAACCTCCGTCCCTTCACCTTCCCTTCAAGTCTGTGGCTTGAAGGACAAACTCAGTGACCCGCTTATGGATCCATGGTGAGGAGAGAGAGACTAAGGCAGGAACAGAGAGACGGACTTGGAGACACTTCAGTAGCATTTAAAGCCGTGCGTGTGGACGTCGTAGCCTATTTCTTCTACCCTACTTCTTCCCTCACAAAGCAGCTGTTTTGTAAAGATGCGACAACACCCTCTCTTTCTGTGTGTGTGTGTGTGTGTGTGTGTGTGTGTGTTGGCCTACACACACACTGTGTGTGATTTCCAATAATTGTGACCAGATGGTGGTTAACTGGTCAGGACTGTGGATGCTGGCAGTATCACCAGGGGATTGCTGCCGGGCATGCTGGGAGTCGTAGTTTCACTCAAGAGCTGGGAGTAGCTCCGCGTCCGTAGCCCTTTCGGCCCTGGACCAGTTCAGCCAGGACCAGGGGTGATTCAGGTGATCATAATCTTGTGCAAACTAGCCTATGTCATAATTTGTTGAGTAACACTCTTAATTCCCAAATTCCCCCTGTGATGGATGACTCATGGTTGGTGAAAGATGGTGGGTCGTCATAATTGTTCAGAATCAGCATCTCCTGTAATTCAGGGGGGTAATCACAGAAGGAGTTGAAAGGAGATAAAGGTTGATGAGAAATGGCCGTACTGATGAGAGATGGCATTTTGTCAGCATTGTTATTCAAAGGCATTTAAATATGACATGCACTATGCTTGTGTGTGTGTGCTTGTGTGTGTGTGTGTGTTCATGCTGCCCACGTTAGTAACACAACTCTAGCTGCTCTTTTCCATGTAAATAATGAGAGTATACATTCCATTCAAAGTTCAAACAACATTTTGAACACCTTGCACCTCTCCGGTGTCTTGGTCTGATCGGACTGAGGGCCAGACAGATGCAATGGCTCCAGCGGTCTGGGTGGGATATGCGCCCTGGGCCACGAGTGGGCCATAGCGGTTAGCAGATGATCTCCCTAGTTTCCACTCCCCAGTGCGTACATTAGGTCAAGACACACGGGCAGGACCTAGTCTCTCATGATGACTAGTCTCTGCTAGTCCGAGCTAGTCTCTTTACTTTGAACTGTTTCCCGCAGGCGGTCTCAACGCCTATGGGTTCTTTGGTAAAAGGAAATGGTAGAGTAGGAGGAGCAAGCTGGAAAAGAGAGTGGAGGGGGGAGAGGGGGGACATTTTGGATGAAAAGGACACGTGTGACTGGGTTTGTGTATGAGAGAGAGAGAGAGAGAGAGAGAGAGAGAGAGAGAGAGAGAGAGAGAGAGAGAGAGAGAGAGAGAGAGAGAGAGAGAGAGAGAGAGAGAGAGAGAGAGAGAGAGAGAGAGAGAGAGAGAGAGAGAGAGAGAGAGAGAGAGAGAGAGAGAGAGAGAGAGAGAGAGAGAGAGAGAGAGAGAGAGAGGCTGTGGCAATTTCTGATCGAGGAGGAGTGGAGGGTGGGGGTTAAGAGCGGGGTGGCACGGTGTACCTCTGTCAGGGAGGGAGGGAGGGGACTTTTGCTTCCCTCATTCCCATTGGCTGCTTTTGGTCCAACCTGAATAAGCCCCCCCGCCTCCCCTCAGCAGGGCTAGCTGGCGAGCTACCATAGAGCCCAGGGATCATTTAGATGGACACCGACTGTGTGTGTGTGTGTGTGTGTGTGTGTGTGTGTGTGTGTGTGTTGAGGTCTGATCTGGGAACTGGATGGTGGAAAGGAGATTCTGTGTGTGTGTGTGTTAGTGTGTGTTGAGGTCTGTTCTGGGAACTGGATGGTGGAGGAGAGAGGGCCAGGTAGTAGGCATAGCGATGCAGCGACCAAGCGGGGGTGAGTAAACACCACACACTCTTTCCAACGTCTGGAGCTGAACGAGGAGAGAAGTTTCAAAACGTTGTTGTCTTGGTCTTGATGGGCACATGAAAGGGCACGGCCTGAGAAAACGTCAGCAATCAGGGTTTCATTCAATGATATGTGCTAGCTTAACCTGTTGTTAACTTTTCTTTATTTTTTATCAATTTCCTTTATTCTAGTGTGAAAACGGCAGAAGCATCACAGTTGTCGCTAATGATGTTTTAGCTTAGTCTCTCTGCCCCATTCTCCCTTATCCTCTCCCCCTCTCTTTTTCCCTTTCTCCCCGATTGTCTTTCATTGAAGCAAAAACAAAGCCAGCGGAAGGCTGTGGAAAGTGCGTGTGTGTGTGTGTGTGCGTTCGTGTGTGCGTGTGTGCGTGTGCGTGTGCGTGTGTGTGTGTGTGTGTGTGTGTTTGTGTGCGTGTGTGTGTGCGTGCGTGCGTGCGTGCGTGTGTGTGTGTGTGCGTGTGAGAAATGCAGTGAATGGGGGGCCTCTGCTCTATCTGGACTCCAGCTCAGCCATTGCCAATAATCTTAAGTGCAACAACAGAACCCATCGGAATACACTTTATTGAAATAAATGCATCCTTCTCTTTGACTGCGCTATAGTCTCTGCACCATCGCTCATCCACCACTCGCACACGCGGACTGCTAAATCTCTGGCCTAAAGCGGTCGGCATACTTTGAAAGAAGTAGATTGTATTTTGTGTGGCCGAGACCGAAGAATCTCGGTCTGGATTGCGGACAAACTTGTTTCATACTCATTGCGGTCTTGGTTCGGTCACTTACAGTCAGTCAAGACCTGTGGAATCTCCGTGGAGACGGAAAGATGAAGATTATCTCGCGCCACCTTGCTTTTCTGACTAACCGCACTATGTTCGCATTGTCGTCATCTGCGGAGATGACAAAAATCTTTACAAAATCTCCTAGGTGCAAGAGGTGCCGAAAAACAAGTTTGTTTAGTTTTCCCGGCAATCACGTCATTTTGTTCCCACAACCTCGCTGAACTTGTTTTCCGCGTGAAGTACGGGGACGATTCCCGTAGAGCCCCCTGACCCCCGTGAGTCCCCCGTGACCCGTTCCCCTGTGTGATCGACGGGGGGGGGGGGGGGGGGGGGGGGGGTGGGGATGTGTCTGGAACGCTGTGCACCCGGCGCGGAGACAGCCAGCGGTCGCTCTGGGGCCCCTTAGCACTACAGCTCTGGTGCACGGGTGGGAAAGGAGTTGGCCCCGTCTGGAGAACAGAAATAGCTCGGTCACACTTTCACCGCATGCTCCACTTTCCCCCGTGGTCGGGAGAGAGCGAGAGAGCGAGATGGAGAGGGATAGAGGTGGATGGGAGAAGACGGGGGAGAGAGGTGTTTATGAGATGGGAGGAGAAGGCGAGAAAGGGAGAGGTGAGAGCCAAGTGGGAGAGCGAAGTATTTGGGTCGAAGAAGGGGGGAGAGAGAGAGAGGTGGGAGAGAAGAGAGAGACGGAGAGGTGTACATTTGATGGAGCGAGAGATGGGAGAGATGGGAGAGAGGTGTAATATCAGATGGGAGAGAAGAGAGGGAGTGTGTGTGACGAGGAAATGGTGGGGGAGAAAAAAAAGATTGATAAAACGTGGAGGAGAAGAAGATTTTCCCGATGTGTGTTTTTCCTAGTTGTTCATGCAGGCGCTCACCCACTGTAATCATGCCTGTTGTCTGTCCCTCGCTCTCTCTCGCTGTCTTGCTACCGACCTGGCTCCGTCCTCACCTCTCCCTTCTTCATTCAGGTTCTCCCGTCTCCATCCAGGTTCCACAGGGCAGTGGTTTGAGCTGCACAGCTCCTCCAGACAGGCCTACACGTCAGTTGCATGTGGGCTGTATTCTTAGAGTCATGTGGCCCTGGATTGGGCGTTCATGGTGTGGCACAAACAAAGAGAGATTTAGTGTGAGCTTACTCAGTGGGTCTGAAAAGCGTGTTTGTGTGACGTTGCTTCCAAACCGAGGGTCAGTACAGCCTCTGTGTACTGTATGTTTCTGTGTGTGTGTGTGTGTGTGTGTGTGTGTGTGTGTGTGTGTGTGTGTGTGTGTGTGTGTGTGTGTGTGTGTGTTCGTGTGTTCTCTATCCAAGATTTCTTCACCTTCACAACCAGCTTACTAGTTTCAGCTTTTTGCATGTGGGGACCCTCATTTACGTGAGTGAGCTTCTGAACAGATTTCAATAAGTCTGGCTGAGATGGTGAGCACCGCTGAACATTAAAGTGAATCTCCGTCATAAAACATATATTGCTTTTATGATTGAACAAAGCACACTTCGTCTTGAATGACGTAAACCGCAGTGAAAAGCGATGTGCCGCCAGCGTCTAGCTAGCACACCTGTGGTGCACTTCAACGACCCGAGTGCCAGCGTTTGATTAAACAGTGCAGTGCTCAGGCCTTAGTCTTGATCCGTGGGCCTTACTGTGAAGTACTCCAAACGAATTAACAATAGCTGTCACGTAAACATGAAATGGGTCCTACATTCACTGTCCTCACAAAGTTTCATTTAGTCGCATCCTTCTCCAGCATTGCACATGGGGTTTGTTGTGATAGGGTAGGACTATATTAAAAGCATCCTCTTTAGGCTACTCCAGTGTTTGTGTAAGACACTAAGGAAGGGGCTCTGAACCCCTTTATTGGCCCCTCTTCCTATCCTCTGCCTTCTCCCTTTTCGGGTTCCCAAGGGCCCCAATCACCATGACAACTGATGGAAACTAGGGAGTATGCAGCATAGTTACACCGAAGGCCCTCCAAAGGCCCCCTCCTCCAGTCTAAATCCGGCATAGTTTCACTCGTCTTGGGTCGGAGGGATTAGAACCTATTAACCTCTGGGGAGGGCCATAGAGGGCAGCAACACGACACCCCAGGACTGATAATGCCCACGCTCTGGAATGCACCTCAAAGGAGGGGGAGAACCGAGACAACCGCCATGATTTAGCTGGATTCCTTTTCTTGGGGGAGGTGGGAGGCGGGTCATTTTGGCCACTCAATTATTCAAAATGTGTGATTAGTGAAAGCAGAAGTGAATGTGTGTAGAAACCTCCCATTATTACCCAGGTTCTCAAGGTAATTGGTTAATTAAACTTTCTTTCACCTAACGGCATTGTTTCCTGTCACATGGGTGCTATATTTAGCAGGCTTACCTTTCTAGGGCTGTGTGCGTATTGGATCTGGCCTTTTGTTCGGTTAAATATCCGTTAGTTTTTAATGAACTTCTTTCATTTTCCTAAAGGCATCCCTCTTTACACTGGCAAGATACTTAGTTGTGTATTATGACCCTGTAATTAGGAATCAGAGTGTTTTGGATGTGCTAATTACCATAATGTAGTCACAGTGGCGTTTAGCAGGATTGTGCTGGTCCTTTTGGCAGGGCTAGCTGGCTTCTAGCCCTGCTGGGGTCAGACTGGCAGAGACTCTGAGAGACTTGGCTGGAACGGCTTACTACGGTCTCTGACAGCCACCTAATGTGTCACCCCGCTCACAGGATGCCGACAGGGACTTCCTCTTTGTGAAGTGTTTACATTTTGTATTGGGCCCAATCAGGAAGGTTTGGGGGGGAACTACACAGAGTCTGTAAAGGAAGTACAATTGAAGGGGAATGGTCCGGATGAGATTCCATCAAACAACCTCAACGCTGCGGGCCGTAAATCTGTTTTCTGTTTTACCGAGCACAAACCAAACTTTCTTCATTCTGATTTCAATCCGGCCTCTCTTTGCTTGTTTTGCCTCCTTTTGATTCTGATTCTGAAGTTGCAACTCTGTTCCTGTCAATCCAAGTAGCCAGCATGTTGGGAGCCATTTTGGAACTACTACTCACTCAAGTACAATAAACTCTTTGCACTCTTCCTGCCCTGAGCCCACTTATTCTGCAGCTTGAATGGGTTTAGTAAATAGTCTTGTCCCAGCCGGATGTGTGTGTGGTCTCAGACCAAACCCGGACCCTCTGATCTCTCTGGTCCTCATGGTCGTCCCTGGCTCCCGGTTGTTTTGTCTGGGTTTTGGAGTATATTTACAGTATAATCAGCATCATGTTCTTCGAGAGTTCCCAGAAGCTGAAGTACAGAACGGCGCTCGCGTCTAACCCCAGAGCAATCACCCGCTCGCTGAAGGTCCCGTGATCGCCACGGCCTTGGTGTTTATAGGTCGACCTGGCAAAGCTCTGGGAAGCAAAACAAGCGTTCCTCCAGCCACGTCTGGCGAGTCTGACCTTTGTCTGAAAAACGGCCCAGCCTCTATTTACTCAGTGTTTCCCCCCCTTCCTGGAACCTGTTTCAGAGCAAGCTGCCGCGCGCACCAGCTGCCATGGCCTTGGTTCAGCCGCTGCCCGTCTCCGCTGACCACCACAAGCCGGGCCTCGGCGGGGCGTCCCGCAGCCGCCGTTCCTCCGGCCACGGGTCCCCGGTGGGCCCCGGACCCCCGCCCCCCTCGCTAGAGAACATGGGCTCCGTCGGCAGCCTCATCGCGCCCCGCCCCGCCCCCTACCACGACCGCCAGCGCCGCACGACCGCCGGCCCCGCGGGCGAGCAGGGCGCCAGGCACGCGCGGCGGGCCACGCCCGGGGCCCACCCGGGTCCGCTCTCGCCCCAGGACGCCCTGCTGCTCCTACGACGCTCCCCGCCGCCGCCCGTCAAGAGACAGAGCTCGGCCACCTCCGGCAGGAACGAGGAGACCTACGGCTATCTGAACGAGGACTACGTGGAGGACTGGACCGTCAGCCACGTGACGCCCCCGAGCCTCGCCAGCCTCCCCGACGAGGTCAACGGCGGGGCGGGCTGGAGCGGGACCATGGGAGGACCCCCTCCCAAGCTGGTTCCAGTTTCGGGGAAATTGGAGATGGTGAGTCGGTGTTTTCTTAAATCACTTAAGTCATTTAGTGTCCGTTAGAAGTGTTGAATGCAGAGGGACGTGCCAACGACGTGCCAGTGAAGGTGTGCGCTTGTGTTTCATTGGAACTCCAGCTCTGTCTTACCCTTAAGCTTTGTGCCTGACTGAAGGCATCTCAGGTTAATAATCCAGATCTGACCCGCAGAACATGGAGAACGCAGTGCTGCGGCCCACCGCTTTCAAACCCGTGGTTCCCAAGAGCCGGAGCTCCATGCAGTACCTGTCCCCCCGCCATGGTCCCGCCAGCCAACCCGGGAGCCAGAACAACTCCAACTTGCTCAGCCCCACCCACACGGAGGCCACGCCCTCCTGCTCGGACAAGCGCAGCAGCTACGGCAGCAGGGGTCAAGCCACCAGCCAGTCCTGCTCCATGTCCGACTCCGGACGGACCTCCCTGTCCAGCCTGCCTCCCTACCCGGGGGCCGGCTACAGCCTGGGGTCCTCGGAGGCCCCCGGGGGCCACCTGGAGCCCGTGAAGGCGGGCCCCGGGGCTGTCAATGGCCACGGACACTCCAACTCGGACAGCGGCCGCTCGTCCTCCAGCAAGAGCACCGGCTCCGGGTCGCTGGGCGGGCGGGGCCAGCCCCTGTCGGACAGCGGCTCCGTGGGTCGCTCCCCCGGGCCCCTGGAGGGCTACGAGGGCGTGGTCCGGGACCTGGAGGACAAGCTGCGGGAGCGGGAGCTGGAGCTGCAGCAGCTCCGGGACAACCTGGACGAAAACGAGGCGGCCATCTGCCAGGTCAGTGGGGGTCGTGGGTTTTAGGGGCGCTCGAGGCTTTCCTAGAGGTGGATCCTTGAGTTGACCGCATATTTTGTCTTTCTCAAATCAGCTTGCTATTAAAATCGGTAATCGGCTCATTGTGTCTGCCACGCTTCACTCAGAGACTGTTCAGAGGTCGGATGTCATTTGAACATGCACTCTCTTGTAAAGTTCCACTGGTTGGATTCCAGTCCAGCCCAGTTAATTCTCTCCAATAGAACCGTCCCGGTGTACACCTTGACCTAGAGCTGGGTGGTATGAAAATGTTTTATCACCACGATAAATATGCAAATATCAAGATATGCTTATGAATTCAAAATACCATTCAAAACAGTCATAACACTGACTATAAAACTGGGTATCTCACTAGGTCGATGGCTCGATATCTTGATGGTGATACAATACCATTCAAAGACGATAAACTATAACATTTTATCATCACAACCGTGACACCTAAGAGGGTCCTTGACTCTCTCCTCCCGTCTCCATCTGCAGGTCTACGAGGAGAAGCAGAAGCGCTGTGAGCTGGAGCTGGAGGAGCTGAGGCAGGGCTGTGCCACCCGCATGCAGACCGCCTCACAGAAGTCCCAGCGGGCCCAACAGGTGCTGCAGTTACAGGTCAGACTCAGACCCCTGTAGCAGTTACAGGTCAGACTCAGACCCCTGTAGCAGTTACAGGTCAGACTCAGACCCCTGTAGCAGTTACAGGTAGGACTCAGACCCCTGTAGCAGTTACAGGTCAGACTCAGACCCCTGTAGCAGTTACAGGTCAGACTCAGACCCCTGTAGCAGTTACAGGTCAGACTCAGACCCCTGTAGCAGTTACAGGTCAGACTCAGACCCCTGTAGCAGTTACAGGTCAGACTCAGACCCCTGTAGCAGTTACAGGTCAGACTCAGACCCCTGTAGCAGTTACAGGTCAGACTCAGACCCCTGTAGCAGTTACAGGTCAGACTCAGACCCCTGTAGCAGTTACAGGTCAGACTCAGACCCCTGTAGCAGTTACAGGTCAGACTCAGACCCCTGTAGCAGTTACAGGTCAGACTCAGACCCCTGTAGCAGTTACAGGTCAGACTCAGACCCCTGTAGCAGTTACAGGTCAGACTCAGACCCCTGTAGCAGTTACAGGTCAGACTCAGACCCCTGTAGCAGTTACAGGTCAGACTCAGACCCCTGTAGGTGCTGCAGTTACAGGTTCAGAAACCCTCTGGTTGCATGCACACAGAGCCAGGCTCCCCGCCCCTACTCCTGCATTGACAAAGGGTTCCACACCGACACATATCTTTTTATTAGAGTTGCAAAGCCACAGTTTGGCGATAAGGATTTTAAGACAGTCGCTTTGCCCTACATAGTGGCTGAAGCAACGGGGGGGGGGGGGGGGGGGGGGGGGGGGAGCATTTGAGCTGGAGCAGGAGTTATCCATCACGTCCCCCCAGTCCAGCAGCCATGTTGGGACAGAGTGAAATATCAACGGCGCCTCGTGCTCAAGTCTGCTCCCAATTCTCTCCGATTGCCCTGCTTCCAGCCACGAATCCCCTCATCGCGTCAGTTGTGCTGGCTCACAAGATGCGCTTTTTTCCGACCACAGCATTTCAGAATGACCAAGCAAATGACAGATGGAATTATATGTCAAATGTTGCAGAGGACGTCTGATTGGTCTTGGAGAGGCCTTCTGGCAGAGTTTGGAATGCTAAGGAAGCGGAGAAAAGTCAGTTCTACTTCTGCATTGACTAGCCGCTGTGTGTACCCCATGTGTCTATGCCGATGCTTGCATTTATGGTTCTGCGTCCCACATGTAGTTACATTTTTGGACAGGTAGAAGTAAGCTACAGCGGGAGCTCTTGGCTACTTGGGTAATGTAGAAAGCCACGGTGGCTATTTGACACAGAAGTATAAATTAGGCTTTAAGGTATTGGTATATTTAAGGTATACTTTCACCACGTGGTCTTCTTCTGTGGTATGGGCCTCCAGGTGTACCAGCTCCAGCAGGAGAAGAAGAAGCTGCAGGAGGACTTCTCCCAGCTCCTGCAGGAGCGAGAGCAGCTTGAGGAGCGCTGCTCCTCCTATGAGCACGAGAAGATCCAGATTGGCCCGCGCCTGGAGGAGACCAAGTGGGAGGTGAGACCGGAGTACGCTCAACCCAAGCGTCGACCGTGAACAATACGGACGTAGCATCCGCCATAATGAGCAGACATAATCGTGGCATAACAAGCAAAACAGCTGAAAGTTGTTAGAAAATAGAAAATGAGTCATTTCTATAAATCCATAAAAATGGTAATGAAATTGCGTGTTCTGTATAACAGTTCTGTGTGTTCCGTTGGCAAAAGAAAAATCCATATTCTCAATGATATCTAGGGAATCTAGGGCGCTCCAAACTAGGGAAGTTTGGAGCTCTAGGCCACATCAGTCTCTGGAATTAAAATGTAGTTCATTGTGATTATCTCAGCAATGGCAGAGATGCCTTGAGAGAGCAGACGTTGATGAAGATTTATTAAACGTTTTTCGAAACACTGCATGTGCTGTGTCTATTTAGCATCCAGACAGAAATCGATAATGAATTTGATTTCCTTCACTCTGCCGAACAGCCCTCCAAGTTCACTTCCAAGAGTCTTAGAGATGTAACTACTGTAGTGAAGGTGTGAACTCACGGTGGGGAGTGCAGAGTATGCAAAAACATAACCCTTGAGTTGGTTTGAATAAAGCCCTTTGTGGTATTCGCTCACTGACGAGGGTAAAACTAACAACCCATATAAAAGCAAGAAGCTCTAACAATATTTAAGTTAATCTTACAGTTCAAGACATTCCTATGGCCACTACCATTGCTTTTTTCTATTTGGTAATTTGATCATCAGCGTTATTAGTGTCTTTCTAAGGTTAAAGGCCTTATTCCCCCGAGCGGCCATCTTTGTTCTAAACGCAAGCTGGTGGGGGTGAAATTAATGCAGAATCATTTAGGGGGCCGAAGCCGATTGGAAACACAACCGGAACCACCACGTCTCATGTCTGTCCTGAACCTGACCCCCACCAGGTGTGCCAGAAGTCTGGGGAGATCTCCCTGCTGAAGCAGCAGCTGAAGGAGGTGCAGGGCGAGCTGGCGCAGCGCGTGGGCGAGATCGTCTCGCTGCGGGGGCAGCTCCGGGACGCGCGCGGCGAGCTGACCAACAGCCAGGCGCTGCTCCAGGAGGCCCACGCCAACAGCCGCACGCGCACCCTGGAGCTGGAGGTGTGCGAGAACGAGCTGCAGCGGCGCAAGAGCGAGGTGGAGCTCCTCCGGGACAAGGCGGCGCGACTGGAGGAGGAGCTGGCCCGTCTTCGGGAGGCGCTGGCCGGCCAGGGACAGAACCACAACCAGGGCCAGAACCACAACCAGGGCCAGAACCACAACCAGGGCCAGAACCACAACCAGGGCCAGAACCACAACCAGGGCCAGGGGATCCGGCGCTGCCAGGTGTTCCAGGAGGCGGAGGAGCACCTGCTGGCGTACGACAGCGACGAGGCCAAAGCCCAGCGGCAGGGCGGAGGCGAGGAGGCCCTGCAGGCTATGAGGCTGCAGATGGACAGGATGTGGGCGGAGCTGGCGCGGGAGAGGCAGCGGGCGGAGGAGCAGGCGGGCGGCTTCGAGGAGGAGCGGCGCGTGTGGCAGGAGGAGAAGGACAAGGTGATCCACTACCAGAAGCAGCTGCAGCACAACTACGTGGAGATGTACCGGCGCAACCAGGAGCTGGAGCGGGCGCTGCGCGACCTCAGCCAGGAGCTGGACAGCCGTGAGGAGGAGGACGAGGGGAGCGGCAACGAGATCCACTTCGACGAGGTCGCCGCCACCGAAATATGACTCCCTTACTTCTTCTACCCAGCCCACTACATCTCCACCTCTTCTGGATTTGCACTTTGTGTGTATATATATATATATTATACATATATATATATATTATACATATATATATATATATATATATATATATATATATATATATATATATATATATATATATATATATATATATATATTATATACATATATATATATATATATATATCCTCCTTATTTGGAAACGATGGGGGCAAAATAAGCAACTCTGCAGTTTACAGTTTGATCTTTTGTTTTCCTATATTCTAATTATCTGTTAAAAAGCCAAATCCTTTACATCCTTCTCCATCCTTCTGGCATCCTGACGTGGTTTCTACAGCTAGTCTTCATCAAGGGAAGTCAAAACCGGCCACAGATTGATGGAGACTCCCCTGGCAACGTCACCCACAGCGCTTTAAATACCGGCCTCGTGATTCGGTCAAGCTGTGTGATAAAGCCTGGACGGGCTTGGGAACCGTTTCCCTCCACTCTGTTCCAGCAATCATTATCCATCTGCGCCACTGACTCACTCAGACCAGGCAGCCCACATCGTTTAACAACTGACACACACAAACATGAGTGGAGGCCTTGAGGAGGTTGGTTTAGACCGGTGAGCCATGTAGCTTTGACGTCAAAACGCTTTTGTTGGGGTCTGATATTATCAGAGAAGATCTGTGGCACCTCGTCGATTTAAAAACGTATTTCGGTTGCAAATGTATATGGTTTGGATAGATAAGGGCATATACAAAAATTAACAAAGGTGGATATAGTTACATTATTGTATGGGAAAAAAAACAGATAACCTGACTAAACTCTTGCTGGCATCGGGACAGATACGGTGTTATGTTGACAAGAATGGAGAAGGCGGTGAAATATCAGGCCAGGTATGCTTAATAACTTAATTTCCCAGTCTCCTTTTGATTCTCAGAACTTTGATTCTCTTAACCAAAAGATGTCCTTGAGGAATCTTTTTCAGCTGTTTTGATAAGATACTTGGTCAGGTTAACGCCGGGGCCAAGTCCAAGCAATTTTGGTGCAGTCTGTGTGGAGAACGTTTGGAACAGCGTGGGTGAAGACAATCTGAGGAATTCTTCTGTGAGTGGAGTGTTTGGAGACAGTTGGCCTTTAGCAATAAATAAATCATTCCTGGATTACATGAATATTACTCCTCACATGGGATTGGTGTAATCTTCTCCCCACTTGCATTCCATGATTTTCTGTTGCTGGCTTAACAGAAAATGTACACAATTACTATCGGCTCAATGGGGCCGTGAATTTTTTTTTACTAATAGTGCAGCATGAAGTTCTGTATTTGGGTTTTTCCATTGAGTTCTGTATTTTATGTTACTCCATTTTGAAAAAGCTTTTTGTAAATCTGTTGGGTTTGGGTACCGTGCACTGAATGATTGGCATTTTACAGATGAGCAAATGTCATCTCACAACATCTTGGATGTCTTTCTGTTTTTAACCAGGCATGGCTGACCATTAGTTAAGACCGTTATAACAGGGCTGATACTGGTTTCCCATCAAGCCTTGGAATGTCGTAATCCATCTTGTGTGTTTAAACTTCCTGTTAAAACACACACACTGTTGTGTATGACATTACTGGAGCGCGCACACACACACGCGCACACACACATGTTACTGTATCGCTGGTAACTGGAGTGTAATGTTCATAGATCACTGTAGATATCCCTATCACAACAAAGTCCTTTATGGTGATGTAACACAGTTATGTTATAGAGATGTTGTAAGTCTCAATGCAGAGCCACTGTGAATAGACCAAAGCAATGTTCCGTGCCCTGTTGTTCGCTCCGCCAGTAAGTGACACGTGTGACCGCTTCTGTGCTGGTTCCTTAGACTTTTATAATCCACAGTATTTGTATGAAGACATTAAATGTATATTTTCATGCTATACATTTCTGGAAAACCAAGTTACTATGTTTTGAATAAAAGTAATGAATGAAACTCTCCAGTCAGGTCGTTATTTCGCTTTTAGTTTTGTTGTCAGTGCTTCTTTGGGTAAAAAAACGTTTTTTTGGTCTTGTTAAAGCAGATAGTGTTAAGCACAGACATTATGCAGGTTTCCAGTGACAACCGCTCTGATTCATACATTGTCTCTAAATAATCACGTTTGTATTTTTCAGTTCAGGCATCAATAACAATGATTCGTTTTCTCTAAAGAAATCAACCTTCCAGTGGCCCTAAAGCGTATTTCCTCAAAGATACCCGTTTTTCTGCCATGTTTAAAAGGAATCTCTGGCTAAAACACTCTGGATTACTGCAGACATTTCTTGCTTTGCATAACTATGTGGGACATGCCGTCATCATTCCAACAATAAGGCACAAGACCACCCTCTTCAGGTTTGACAAGGTATTGGAAAACCATCCGCAGCTGCGTTTCTTTGAGCTGTTGTTCAGTACATGGTCAAAAGACTGCATTTATATAGCAGTTTACTAACCTGTGGCCAATCAAAGCACTTCATAAATAGTGCCTCACATTCACCCATTCATATGGGAGCAGTTAGGGTTCGGTGTCTTGCTCAGGGACACTGCAGAGACGTGCGTCGGTCTCCGATCCTAGCCTCAACACTGCGTGTCAGAAAGGACATGGCTGACCCCAGAGTACGCAGTCTGGTCCCGTTCTGTTTGAGGTGCTCTGATGGTCGACCGGTGTGTGCCAGGTGACTGGAGGGATTATCCCAACCCCTCCTGGTGTCCATGGGACGGCTGCTGAGTGGAGTGTGTCACTCCCCGTTCATGGGGCTCTTGGGGACCTTCACGATGAACAGCATGGGGTCTTTGGCCTTGTTGCTGAAGGCTCTGCGGATGATGTCCACGGCGTGCTGGTGGGTGACCCCCTGCAGGGTGACCCCGTCCACCGACACCAGCTCAAACCCAGCCTGGAGGGAGAGAGAGAGAGAGAGAGAGAGAGAGAGAGAGAGAGAGAGAGAGAGAGAGAGAGAGAGAGAGAGAGAGAGAGAGAGAGAGAGAGAGAGAGAGAGAGAGAGAGAGAGAGAGAGAGAGGAGAGAGAGAGAGAGAGAGAGAGAGAGAGAGAGAGAGAGAGAGAGAGAGAGAGAGACGGGTTGGAACAAAACTACAAATGTGAAATACTATTTTGGAATTTTTGTCTTTGGATTTGCCAAAAAAAAGATTATTTTTTATTTTTAGATTTAGGAGCAGGGCTCCTTGAAAAAACAAAAAGTCAGCCTAGAGGCCTGAAGATAAACACACATAGACATGAAGGGATTTCCCTCTCGAGGTTGGATGTACCTTAAGGACGTCACAGGTGGACGCAGCTCCTCCAGGGAAGATCTTCTCTATCTTCACCACCGGCTGGACCTTGGACTCCATCCCACCAGATATACTGATGCCTGGAGACACAAGGTCGGTTTAGAAGAGGCTCCTGTTTAGTGGGCTGACAGTTTGATTGACTGCTCCTGATTGCTAAAAAAGCCAACATTTATACGAACCAACTCTCTAAGCCCCAGAACTAGGAGGCATAATCATTTTACATTATGAACAAAAATATATAACATCACACACTTGCCTATTGCATGCAAAACACAATTTAGAATTTTTGCAAGTTACTTTTGGCTGTTTGAAAATAGGACAAACGTTTACCCAGTGACTGCTTGGTTTTTGATATGCTGACCGTCTGCAGTTCATACTCCTGAACAGCAGAGGTGCCGTTGAGTCCGTTCTGAGGAGCTGCATCACGGTCTAGCATCTCGCCTCCCCCCGGCCTCCCAGACCCCGAGGGGAACACCTGTGACAGCAGGGGCCTCCTGTGGGGAGCCGCCCCGCTGGGCAGCGTGAACACTGTGTCTCCGCCGCTCTCCCCTGCTCCTCCTCCTCCTCTCTCCTCCTCCTCCTCCTCCTCCTCCTCCGCCTCCTCCGCCTTTACCCTTGGAGGGTCCGTTCTTCAGGGCCGACCTTCCCCGCTCCGCCACGGCGGCCCCGTCCCCCCGGCCCGGCGTGGGCGGGCGCAGCGGGGCCTCGTCGTCAAAGTGCACGGAGCGGATGGTGCTGATGTCCGAGCGGAGGGGCTGGCGGGACGCCGCGCCGCGGGCCAGCAGCCAGTTGGGCAGCGGGGGGAGGGGAGAAGGAGAAGAGGAGGAGGCGGGGGAGGCGGCGGTGGTGGTGGCGGTAGTGTGGGGCGGGTCGTGTCTGGGCTGGAGGGCGTAGCCGTCCAAGGGGATGTCCAGGAGAGGGGAGAAGGCCCCGGAGGTGTGGGGCCGCTCCCTGCTGTGACGCTGCGAGGGCCCGGACACCCGTAGCCGCCCCAGCTGCTCCAGCAGGTGGCTCTCTCTCTCCACCTCCGTGGAGCTGCAGAGCTCGAAGCCTCCCTGGGAGTCTGGAGAGGGAAGCATCGGTCATGTTACACACACACAGACAGCCCAACACAAACACAGACAGCGCAACACAAACACAGACAGCGCAACACAAACACAGACAGCGCAACACAAACACAGACAGCGCAACACAAACACAGACAGCGTAACACAAACACAGACAGCGCAACACAAACACAGACAGCCCAACACAAACACAGACAGCGCAACACAAACCCAGACAGCGCAACACAAACACATGCAAACAAACATGGTAACAGAGTTAATACATAACAGACATCGATAAAGCAGCAAACTGCAGAAGCTCAAACCACTATTGGGTCAGTGATGGTATTCTCTGGAATATAAAACCCCCTGTTTCAGCTCGGATTCGAACACAATGAAATAACAAATATTGAATTCTGGGCTGAGAGTTGTAGGAAGGAGGTATTACGGTATTATTTAAGTAACTGATAAAATGGCATATATTGAAATGTTCAAGATCATATAAGACAAACTTTACAGACAAAGAACATAGACAAACATGTTTACAACTTTTGGGATTTTGGGGGTGTATCATTCGGGGTGACCCAGGGGGTGTCAGAAGGAGGAGGACGCTGCCTGCTCACCAGGGATGGGGGTGATGAGGTGTCTCTTGGGGGCCCGTCCAGACGCTGGGGAGCGCAGCGGCGTGGGTTTAACTGTGACCAACACAGGACGCATGTGTTGTTACGTTAACGAGTTATAACGCGGTCTTGCACTGTTTGACCAAATGCTCAATCGCATCGCGTGACATGCGCAGAGTTCATAAAGATATTACAAACTAAATCAACTGAACTCCCTCGACATGGCTGGCGAACCAAGCGAGGCTGATCATACGCACGTGAGCGGTACTTGAGGATGTCGTACGCTTCCACTTCAAACGGGGTCACCATGTTGTTGAAGGGCTCCAGATCTACAGGAGCCAACAGCATTCTGGGATACAAACCACACAAAACAATGAATGACCCGTTCAATACGGCCTACACTGCTGACTTAGGCCGTCCAAATGAAATACCACTCTGCGATTCTGAAAAGTGAGGCGAGAGATGTAAATGACATAAAAAGTATATCATATAAAAAGATGACCCAATGTCACTAGCATTTACGAAGTCTATGCTTATGAGACTGCACTTTCAAGTGAAGCATTGATTGCATAGTGCAGGTTTTTGCTTATAATACGGGAATTATATTAATATTTTCTCCCTTTTTTCACATTTGAATGAGAAATGCAGCCACACAACGATGGATGAAGCCGTACTACCTGTAATAACTTAAAATATAATTGAGCGCTATACTAGTCTTCCAAATAATTATGCAAGAGAAATATTTTTATCCAATGCCCCATGGGATCCTACAAGCTGATCACATCACAGACCGTATGATAGGGAGCCTACTCTACCTAGACTACCCATGTTCCTTTCAGTCTATGACTTTTAGGCCCACTGGTTGGGTCTTCAAATGTCAAATCCTCGAGGAAAAAGACGCAAATGTACCTGTATTTTATTCAAAGAAATGTAAACATTGGGACGGAAGTGAAGCAAGGCATCTGTTGAAAGACAAACGTTGCACGGCCTTAGGTTCTGTCCACAAAGTGCTCCTCACCTGACCTCCCTCAGCAGCAGCAGCTTCTCTGGGCGGTCCAGAACCTCCACCAAGTGCAGCACAAAGTTCTCCACCGACCGCTCCACCGTGACATACTGAACAGATAGCGCACAAGGTTAGCAAGCTGCTGATCCTAGACGGGTCAGGGTTCAGCTCTGTCTTTGAGAGCATCTGTAGCAAAGTACACAAAAGCTTATAACAATGTAATATCATCAGTCTTTTATAAAACAGGCTGCTGCTATGAATAACAGACCAATGCTATGGATGCTATTTTCTCCCGTCAAATCTGATAGACACATTTTTATTAGCGGAAGCAATGAAATCATTTTTAAATCCACACAATAATTTGTAGTTTTATTTTGTGTCAAATAGTTTTGGCTAAGTAGCCTTGAATCACCCTTCAGAGTGATTCAAGTTCTGCATCCCCCTATCTGGGTTTATTTAGCGAAAATGACATTATCCCTTACACAATGCACACCCTTGGAACGTTATTGACCAATCAGAATCAAGCATTCAACAATGCTGTGGTATAACAAGACATTAATAAGCAATTAGGCATGACTGTAGAGTCGACGTCAAACCAAAGCAGATCCCACTCCTCCATCGATACAGGCTACATCTCTGGCTACACGGTGCTAACCTGGCGGCAGGCCTTCATCACCGAGGCCACCTCGTCTTCAGTCAGCAGCCTGCGGGACATGTCCTCCACGGCCCCCAGCATCGCCGGGTCTGGCTTCACGCTGGGCCCCCGTCCCCTGTGGTCCCCGTCTGGACCCAGCGGCGCATAAAGACAGGGAAGAGGGTCGTCTCTGCACACGATGCCTCAGCTCTCTGACTTATATTTGTAAGTCGCTTTGGATACAAGCATCTACTAAATAACTAAATAGTGAATGGTGATCCATTTTCAGCATGGGGATGTGGCCTGACTTGAGGCCACTCAGGGATCCCACATATACTTGAAACCATAGTGTGCAACATATCAAAGCATATCAAACAAACAGCGGTGAATACTGGCTCACACAGACAAAATTGGCTTGTTTTTCCCCAAAATCGGCTTGTTTTCCCCCCAAAATCGGCTTGTTTTTCCCCCAAAATCGGCTTGTTTTTCCCCCAAAATCGGCTTGTTTTCCCCCCAAAATCGGCTTGTTCGCCTGGCGAACAAGGTTGTAACTTTTAATTTCAGGTTGTAACTTGTAACCTCTGCTGACCTTTGGAGGGGGACTTGGAGCGCCCCCTGGAGGTGTCCCGCTTGCGTCCGCCTCGGAACAGCAGGTTGATCAGGGTCTTGGAGCGCTGCAGGGTGCTGCTCTTCTCCTCCGAACCTCGGGCCTTCTGCTTCTTCTTGTCCTGCTTCAGGTTGACCTCTGCAGGACGGGGACAGACGGTCACCTAGTGCTGCTTCATCACACGTCGACACAAACAACCAGTGTGCTTCGCCATTCGATTAAAGGGGTGCTTCATTCATCAGCCTTGGGCTGAATTAAGTATTAATCTAATCTAATCTGTTGGATCTAATGCCCCCAAAGGAACAAGATGAATTAGCAAATGTAAAGAAAGTTACTTCCCCTGTTTTCTTAAGTGTAAGGGAAACGGAGGCAACATGAACGTAAATAATTATTTTGCAATTGTTTGTGCATTTTACTAAAGCGCACACACACACACATCTTTGTAAATCAGGCAATCAAGTTTGAGGTCAATTTCAAATTTAGCTTTTCACATGTGCCTCAATCAATAGGTCCGTTCCGAAAGGTTCTCCTGATGCTAAAGCGAAGGCTTGATCACTCTTAAGCTTCTCCCCTGGCAACTCGGGCAACTCAACAACTGGAACAGTTTGACTAAAACGCGTGTGCGATTGCGGTGGACCACAGCATGTACCCGATGCTGTGTTTGACGGAGCAGATGACGGGTGTGCGGGCCAGTCCCCTCACCTGCCACGGTGACCTGGCTCTGGGACCGGCTGATGGGCCGGCTGGGCCTGCTGAGGGCCATGAGCACCGCCGTCTTGGTGGACTCCCTCTTGCCCCGGCCCCCCTCCCCATCCTCCCCGCCCCGGATCAGGGTGTCCCTGAGGAGGGTGGTGGCCCCCAGGCTACGGCTGGTGTCTGGGTGGTCGGTCTGGATGGCCATCTCCGTGCGCCCCGACTCATACCTGGGGGGGGGGCATCTCATTATAGCCGTGACGGCACTGAGTTTTCAGACGCGTTTCAGGAGTTTTCAGACACATTTTAAAGAGCATTCCAACAAACACTTACAGGTGGAGACAGTGCCCTCCTTGGCTAAACTGATCTTAAAATGTTGGCTGATAAGAATCATAAATTGCACAACCTGTTGATTTTAATCAATTATGAGATGAACACATTTTAGCTAAGGAATGAAACTAGATGCCAGTGGGTTGAATTCTTTGCATGTTTGTGTTTCAATTCAAGCTCGGAGCTTATCTTGCATGGGTGTTGAAATAGGTTCGGAACAAGCTATTTGCTGTGTATTGGGATTGCAACTTTGCATACTACCCATGTTTACAGCAAAATAAATCACTAAATCCTTCCCTTATAAAAATGGATCTAGAAGACACTTTCATCGAGGGCCTTTCCATCATCAGTCAGCCCCAGTGGGTTGATGAGAGAGCTCTGACCTCTGGTCCTCGGTGGAGATGCAGACGTCCACCATGTCCATGCCGAAGGGCAGGCTGGGGGGGAACATGACCTGGGACAGCCCACTCAGGGAGCTCACCGGGGTGCCGGAGGACAGGGACGAGGCAGAGGAGGTGGACCCTGAGCCCTGGGACGAGGACTGGGCTGTCCCGTTGGACACTGGGGGGGGGGGGGGGGGAAACAGGGACGCCATGAATACACGCATATCATTAGCATAATTAATATAATATCATTAAAGGGGTTCCATCACGCACACTGTGCATACTCTTCCGCAGAAACGGACAGCAATTTGTACAAGCGTTGGAAACAATACAATTTATCTTAGAAAATAGCGTTTGATGGTTGACGGTTCCCCTTTAATATCACAACATCCTCAACATCATAATATCATTGGTAGCTGTGGATGACTTTAAAGACTAAATGTATTTCTGAAGTATTTCACCATTTAGTTATGGTTTTTGCTTTAAGGGCTAGCATTTATTTGTATAGCTCAATCTATAAATGTCTCTGGACTCTCTCCAGCACTGCGAGGGGTTCTAGAAAGAGGGCATGAATTAATGATCCATCATGACCGGACGTTGGCGCGTTGATACCGGCCGAGTTAAAGCCAGGTGTTGGGTTAGGAGGTGTAAGGTGCAAAGAAGCTGGGCCTAATGGATGGGGATGTGTCACCTTTTAATGATCTCATCTCATAGGGTGAATGAACCCCATCTACAATGGTCAATACACTATACTAACAGACTATATTATAGTCTGTAAGTATTGGATTGGGATGTGTCACCTTTTAATGATCTCATCTCATAGGGTGAATGAACCCCATCTACAATGGTCAATACACTATACTAACAGACTATATTATAGTCTGTAAGTATTGGATTGGGATGTGTCACCTTTTAATGATCTTATCTCATAGGGTGAATGAACCCCATCTACAATGGTCAATACACTATACTAACATACTATATTATAGTCTGTAAGTATTGTGATATGACATCACAATTATCAGGGGGAAAAAGGGGTTGGGAGAAACTATAACTACTTTAAATCTAGCAACTTAATTTGACCTTTTATGCAAACATTTTCCCCTCAAAACTGAGAATACCGTACACAACCTATGATGTTCAAGCATTGTAAGAAGACACGTCCTTATCGATCCACTGAAGATGGAGAGTGTCTCTGTGCTTCTATCTTCCCTGTTTACATGAAAACATCACACCCACCACATATATAATGTATACGACCCATTGGAAAGACTACAGCTACCTCAAGAGGATTCATTGAGGTGATCTTTGTACTTTAAATAAAGACTGCAAAGGTGCTTAAGCAACTACTTATCCATCTCAAAACGGATCAATGACAGCGGAAGACAGCGACTTAAAATACAATGTGCAGTGGCGGGACCTTTAAAGTACATGTGCATTACATGCGCATGTTATGCCGAATTTCCTTTGGGATTTATAAAGTCATATCTTATCTTATTTACTCTCATCTTATGTTTATCCTCATCGTGGACAAACGTGTGCTCACGCAGTGCGTGAAGGTGAGCGCGTGCACGTGTGTCATGAGGCTCTCTAGATAATGAAACGTGGGCAGGTACGTACGCTTGTTGAGCCATCTGTACTCCGCCACCATCTCCTTATAGGCCGGGTACCGTCCCGCCTCCTGGAGGGAGAGACAAAAGCCACAGACATGCAAATAGGATACAGCAGCAGAGACCTTGAAACTTATATGAGATCACTATATTTGATAAAGTGCAACTCTAGAGGCAGAGAGAGGTAGAGAGAGAGAGAGAGAGAGAGGTAGAGAGAGAGAGGTAGAGAGAGAGAGAGAGAGAGAGAGAGAGAGAGAGAGAGAGAGAGAGAGAGAGAGAGAGAGAGAGAGAGAGAGAGAGAGAGAGAGAGAGAGAGAGAGAGAGAGAGAGAGAGAGAGAGAGAGAGAGAGAGAGGGGGGGGAAACCATACTGGAGAACTGGAGAACTCCGCTCCCTCACTCTTTGACTTTTAACCTTTCAGGGACCATGGAGAGGTGATCTCTAGTGCTGCTACACAAACCACCCTTTGACCCCGTGTGTTACACTCTTCACTGCAGGGCAGGCGAGGGACAAAGAGAGGGGGGGGGGGAAAGTGAAGGATCGAAGAACAACAAAATAAGATGAACAACACGGCTCTACGCTTTGATCAGCACCTGATCCTGAGCACCTGGTGAATAATGCACGCCGCTCCGGCCATTTTTCACGGCGCGAAACCCAAGCCCCAACAAGTAAAGCGAGCGAGGAATATTACGACTGCATGCCAGCTGGCTGCCCTGGTCACATGACCGCGCACAGCACCAGATAGGCCTGCGCCCGGATGCCTGTTGCTTCTTGGTTTTGGGAATGTATGTGAGGGAGACTGTGGAATGGTGTGTGTGTGTGTCTTGGTGTGTGTCTTGGTGTGTGTGTGTGTGTCAATGTAGTCTGTTAATGGTTGTAAGACTACCCGAGGGGAACCTGTAATAAAATCATAAAGCACGCTTTCTAATAAAGGGGAGCTGTGGCAAACACAAAGGGCCGATATGCAACGTGATACATTCCCTTCCACATGTCTTGTACACACAGACACACAGACACCACACACACACACACACACACACACACACACACACACACAGGTATCCAACGCCTGCCGTCCACACGCTCAACCCTGACTGGTGACACCAACACCGTGCAACGGGGAGCAGGCTGGAGTCTGGGGCTTCTAAATACATGTATTCATTCATACAAACATCGTGCATCTGCCTCCCCACACATGGTTTTAACCCAGTCCAAATCTGCCCGTAGTGTCAGTGTCCCAGTAGTAGCTGGCAGGCGGTTACGAAATGTGGTTGATTCTGTCAGTATGTCAAAAACGTTTTTTCTTTTTATCAAAATTTTATCAAATATCTATAAATATTACAAAAATTATGATATCTCTATAAACAGTCAAATATGATTGGTCAAGCTGTTGTTGAGCTATTATAGGCTTAAGGCAAGTTCTGGTTCGGCATAGTTGGATGTATCCTGATTATCCAAATAGCAGAGTAACAAGCGGCATTTAACGTCAAACGTCTTTTTCTCTGGCCCCACTTCTTGCCCCAATTCTCCACGGAAAGGTCCACTCGTCAAGTGGACCAGCGCTGATGATGAGCTCTGTCTGGCAACCCAAACGGTCCTGCCCTCCCATGTATAACGAACACCATCTACGGTCCAAAATGGCGGCGCCGGACTCACCTTGATCGTGAGCATGACGTGGGTGTGGCTCTTCAACACCTCCACGGCGCTGCTGTGGCTGATGTCATCGAAGCTGATGCCGTTGGCCGCCAGAATTTGGTCGCCCATCTTGATGCCGTTCTGCTCGCCCAGACCCCCGGGGTCTAGTCTTGACACAGACACGCACACACACACACACACACACACACACACACACACACACACACACACACACACACACACACACACACACACACACACACACACACACACACACACACACACACACACACACACACACGGAGACATGCAACATGTTGGTTTAGTGTTGGGGATCAGTGGTTAGTGAATCAGACGTGTTTTCAAACTAAATATGTTAACCATAAATTAGGGACAGGACAACAACAAAAAAGGACACATCAGAATGATGCACAAGGTCAATCGCTCTATCCTTCATTCATAGAAAGTAAGCTAAGCAGAGTTGTGGTCTACAGTGGCATGTTAATTCAAACCAGGGTGACAGTACTGTTTTGCATTGTATACACGCAGGGAGATGCATATTCTTTTTGAATTCTACTCTTCATTCCCAGGAGCCTCCGTCTCCAGGTTAACCCACAGCCTACGGCGGCGACCTACTTGGACACGTAGATGCCCAGGCCGAACTCCTTGCCCCCGCGGATGTTGAAGCCCAGGCAGTAGTCGTCGGACGTGGTGGAGAGGTGGACCATCCTCTGCAGACCCCCGCTGCTCCCGCTGGTCTCCGACGGCGTGCGGCCGCTCTCCTCCGTCACCATGCGTTTGTGGATCAGGTCCACCCTGCAAGACCACCAAGAAACCCCAGGCACGCGTCAGGTGTCCCCACTACACAGGCACGCCAGTGTTAACCCTGGTGCTGAATAGCCAGACTGAAAATATGGTTGAATAATGGACCGCATTTGTATAGCGCTTTTCTAACCAGTGGCCACTCAAAGCGCTTTGCAATATTGCCTACCATTCACCCATTCATACACACATTCACACACCGATGACAGTCAACCATGCAAGGCAACAGCCAGCTTATCGGGAGAAGTTAGGGTTAGGTGTCTTGCTCAGGGACACCTCGACATTCAGCTAGGAGGAGGCGGGGATGGAACTACCAACCTTCCGGTTACCAGTCAACCCACTCTACCTCCTGAGCCACATGCCGCCAAAATAGGTTTTCCGGTCAGTTTTGCTTAATATGAGCTAAATAGTGTACACCAAGGCCAGTATGAAAACCAAACTGTGTTCTGTTTTGAACTGGAAAGCGGTGTATACCAACAAAACACTCCCGCAGACAATTACATCACCAGCGATGCCCTCCAACGCTGATAAAGTTGCCTAATATGCAGTTTACAGTGCACACAGTGGGGAGAAACAGACACAATCCATCCATCCATACAGCTCTGGCCCTCTCTCTCCTCTCACCAGGTGGTCTTCTCCTTGGAGTAGCGGATGCCAGGCACCTTGCCCACCCTGCGGACGACCATCCTCAGCCGGTTGTTCCCCGTCAGCACCTTCACGGCACTGCTCATGGTGATGCTCTCCAGGCTCACCCCGTTCACCTCCACCAGCTTGTCCCCCACGCGCAGGTCTGCCTGCTCTGTGCACGCACACACACACACACACACACACACGCACGCACACACACACACACACGCACTCACACGCACACACACACGTACTCACACGCACACACACACACTCACTCACTCACATGCACACACACACACACACACACACACACACACACACACACACACACACACACACACACACACACACACACACACACACACACACACACACACACACACACACACACACACACACACACGAGAGAGAGAGAGAAAGTCAAAGAAACAGAATACATTATATTGATTTGATCAATTCTGTGTTGTTATATGTTTTGTTTTGGCAATATGAAGGTATTTTTCTCTTTCATGCCAATAAATCTATTGAAATGAGAAAGTTACAATTGAGTTGTAAATTACAAACTGTACACAGAAAGAGTCAGGCAGGTCCTCCCACATTCAGCATGGTAGAATCAGCATGGCATGTCACTTTGCATGCCGTGATATTCTCATGTGGCACATGGGTGGACGCTAGATGTCATAGCCACGGCCAAGCAGGGCACTGCGCCTCACCCGCGGTGCTGTTGTCCTCCACCTTGCTGACAAAGATGCTCAGGCCGTGCTCCGAGCCGCCGCGCACGCTGAAGCCCAGCCGCCCGTCCACACTCTTATCCACCGTGATCGTGTGGATGTCCTCGCTGTCATCTCCCCCTGAACACACGGATGCACACGCACACATACACGCACACACGCACACACACACACACACGGATGCACACACACACATGCACGCACGCACACACACACACACACGGATGCACACACACACATGCACGCACACAAACACACACCCACGCAGATTATTCAATGGAGGCCATTGAATGTTTGTCACGTGACATTTTCCCTCCTTTATAGTATTTTTCACAGTAGTGCAGGCGGTAGTGAACACTACCACCTGCAAGGGAGGCAAGGAAATATGGACACTAACTATGCACCGGATATCTATCGGCGTGACATGGAGGTCTGTTAGCTGCATAAACACTTCTTTAACACTGCATTATGGGCATCAAGTAGTGCACTATATAGAGAACCAGATTTACACACTAAAATTTCGGAAAACAGTGCAAAATGGGGATGCCCTAAACGTAGTGGTCCAACTGGAACACGGCCCCCTTGGTATCCCTCCTCTCCCATGCTAACCTAGAGGCTAAGCTAGCCCCTACTATGGGAGTCAGGCGGAAGCTTCCTGCCGCTACCCGTCTCCCCCCTCACCGTCCACGGGGGAGTTGATGAGGATGACCCTGCCCATGGGGGAGGAGGTTCGGATTCCGCGGCGCCTCTGCTCCTTCTTCCGCAGGAGGTGGCGCGTGGCGGTGGCGCGTGACCCCTGGGGGCCGGAGGGGGCTTCCCTGCGCGACGGCCCCGACGAGTGAGCCATGACGGCCGCCGGGCTCCCCTTTCACACGCACGCCCCGCCGGGGACTCAAGGCCGAGTGGAGGAGCGATCTGCGTTGGAGAACAGATGGTGGTGGTGCTGGTGGTGGTGGTGATGGTGGTCATGGTGGTGGGATAACATACTTAGGATAGAGTAGAATACGAATGCTAATGCTACTTAATAATGCTTACTACTGGATTAACTAATGTTAATTCATGGTTAAATAATGTACCCTTATTGTAAAGTGTTTAAGCGCTAACTATAACATGACCATCTTGTGTGTCTCACTAGATGGGTGGAAGTGGCTCAGGAGGTACAGCCGGTTGTTTGCCAACCGCACGGTTGCTGGTTCAGTACCTGGCTCCTCCTAGCCAAGTGTTTAGGTGTCCCTGAGCAAGACACCCAACCCTAACTGCTCCCGACGAGCTGGCTATTGCCTTGTAGGGTGGACACTGCCAATGGTGAATGAATGTGGGAATGCGAGGAACTAATTGTAAAGCGGTTTGAGTGGCCCACTATTCCAAAAAGCGCTGTCAAAAAAATTAATAAATATAAGGATTTCCAAACCATTTTACAAACATGTTTGAGACAATGTAATAGTTTTGTTTCCTCAGAGTCAACATTTTTGGGCAACATGAAAGATTTGAAGATAAATAAAAATAGAAAAAGCAGAATTACACCTTTTGGTCTTTCGCCATACAGATCCATACAATGCATTGGTATTGCGTAGCACCTATACATTGTCACATGCATGGTAAACATTGTGCGGCTACAGCTGACTTACGTTTGTAAACAGCTATGTGGCATGATGACCGTCTCTCTGGCTCCTTTGAGTCACATGCTGGTCCATTCCTGTCCATTGCGCATCTCACTCAACCCCAGTCTGATGTCAACAAAATAAATCAGAGGTGAAAAGGTCATTGTAAAGCAAAATACAGCTAATCGCATGTTTTCAAATGAGAAAGATGTCTTTAGTCTGGCACGTAGGTGACTATGAACGTGTTTATCGTCAGAGCAAGGCGTATGAATTTGATAATTGTTTTTATTAAATAAAATTGTACAGCGGCCTACTTCCACTGCCTGACCCACTTAAAGTCATGACGTCACCTGACTTTCGACACCTTCAACATAAACCTAACCTGACGACAACGCGTTCTCGTGACGTCACGGAGGGGGTTCCTGTTCTTCAGCACGTCGGACAGCGACAAGACCAGTGAGCGATTATATTAAAAGAAACGTGAAACTAGACACTTTTTCACTCGTTACGAATAAGTGAATAAGGCTGTATAACATTACACGGTTACATCTGTTGCACAAGGCCACTAGCCTGCTAGCCTGATATCCATTAATAATGTACTAATGCAAAATACCAGGGTTTTAACACTCGACAAAACCAACACAAATATTCAGCTTTTGGGCTACTCATCACTGCCAGTCAACGGTAAGATAAGACAAAACAAAAAAACGATGAAATACACATGACTCAAGCTAAATGGTTAGCATTCAACCCCCAACACGATGCAGACTACTGTAAAAAATAACAACGAAGGAGTGAAAACGTAGCCTACCTGTCCTCATGTTGTGCAAAACGATCTAACACACCTGAGACATTTCTTTCAGCAGCGTAACCCCGCCCATGCAACGTTGCCATTGGTCAGCTGGTTATAAGCTAAGAGCCTTTTTCAGTGGATAGGAATTATGCCAATCATTATGCTGGTCATTTTCTTTCCCAAATGAGTTTAATTTTCGCCAGTCACTGCACTCAGCATTCAACTGTGGGTAAATTTGTAAAGAAACACTTGGGCCTACAAAACAATAACACATTTTAGTTATATCCAAATTTAGTTATTCAAGTTTATTTGTGAATTCGCCTAAAGTTGATGCCGTTCGAGAATGTAGGCTATCGTGTAAGTGAAGAACACTATGCTTCCATGTAATTGTAGACAAAGCTAAACCCCACCCCCCAAGTTTAGAAAAAACTGTGAACAAATTAATATTATATTACCAAATTATTGTAATGCCCTTTATGAGCTGTAGTCATTATATCCGTAGTAGTGAAATTGACCACTAGGAGGCGGTATGTGACTTCGTATGTGGCATAGGACTCGAACCACAGACAATCAACAATTGCGTTGAATTCGGTGTCAACATGGCAGAGTTACACGATAATTGCAGAGGTGCAATATGTTTACATTTGTACGTTTTATTTTTGAAGCAGCTATTAGTAATTATTTGCATTTATATAGTGCTTTTCAAAATGCACAACAAAGCGTGCAGTGTGTGTGTGTGTGTGTGTGTGTGTGTGTGTGTGTGTGTGTGTGTGTGTGTGTGTGTGTGTGTGTGTGTGTGTGTGTGTGTGTGTGTGTGTGTGTGTGTGTGAATATCTCACCTCACCCACTACCAGTGTGTAGCACCCACCTGGGTGATGGATGGCAGCCAGTTTGTGCCAGAACGATCACCACACACTGGCTGTCACAGTGGAGAGGTGAGGAACGACACAGTCCAATTTGAGACTGACATTTTAGAAGCAAACATGCTGGAAGTGCATAAAATCAGCAGGTAAGGCAGGTTATATGTAATGTCAGATAATGTATGTTCAGTTATTTTGGAATTTCATTCACCAAACTGAATACAATTGGGCAAATAATTGGGATACTAAGAGAGATTTAAATATTTGTCTATTTTTTTGGTTTGGACTACATAGCTTAACAAATGATAACTAGCGAGTCTCTAAATCAACGTTTATCATTTAGTAAAATGTGTATCTATTATTTGCAATAGGTGTCAGTATCAGTCACTGAATGCGTAATTCCGCTTTCAGTTCGCCCCACCCACACTTAAAACCAAGATGGCCGCTGGGTGAATAAGGACCTGTCCTCTTGAAACCTCCCATTCTCACCTAATCCCTCTCCCTACTGACCAGCCTCCATGTTAACACTGTATGCCGTGACCCGGTGTGGGGTCTAACTAGATAGCAGTGAGAAAGACATGGGGTTGCTGGCAGTTGGAGGCAGGGGCCTGGTGGAGGTGTGTCGTGGTGGTGGTGGGACTAGGTGGATGGGTGTTTCTGCCTTATATCCCCTCCAATAGCCTGTCAGCAGAGTGTTGTAGCAGTGAGCAGCGACAGCAGCAGATGACAAAGGATTATCTCGCTTATCCCCCTGTCTCATCTGCCATCTGGCTTCCACGCTACAATCAAAGCGCAGGCCGCAGGGCCCCGGGGCCACTTGTAGCAGATGCACGCTTTACATCCATACAAAAATAAAGAGATAATCATAAGATACAGTAGAGATGTAAGACACGGGCGGCGGAGCGCACCAGCTACAGCATGGCGCAACGGTAAAACCAAGCTGACAGCCCGTGGAGGTCACGGCCCTGTCTGAGGATGTGCTGCATGGCCGGCGGTTACGTAAGGTGCGTCGGCCGTGGCACAGATGGACGGGGACGAGGAGGGCAATGATGCACGACATGGCGCTGTGGCATATGGAGATTTGCTGTTTCTAGGGATGAATGAAGCCCCGTGTCGTGTTTTTTTCATACTGGCTGCTTGAATGTTGAATGTTTCGAGGTCGGCTCAAGCGGGTCTCGTTACGTGAGCCGCCACTGATACTCTGGATGCTGCGGCAGCGCAGGGCTTTTTCGTCGTGTCTGCGTTCGGAGTGTGTCACCTCCAAGTAGATGAAGAGACAGAAATAGAGAGAGATGGAGGGAGGGAGGGAGGGAGAGAGGGAGAGAGGGAGAGAGATGGAGACCGACAGGGAGGGAGGGAGGGAGCGGGAAAGAGGGAAAGAGGGAGAGAGAGATAGAGAGAGGCAGAAGGAGACAGAGAGGGAGAGAGAGGGAGACAGAGTGGAGGGAAAGAGAGAGGTAGAGAGAAAGAGGGGGTGAGGGAGAGGGAGAATAAGGAGAGGCAGAAGGAGATAGAGAGAGGGAGAGAGAGGGAGAGAGGTAGAGAGAGAAAGAGGGGGAGAGGGAGAAGAGGGGAGGATAGACATATATAGAGAGAGGAGGGAGGGCAGCAAGTGAGGGAGAGAGTGGCAGATAGGGAAAGAGAGGCAAAACGAGAGAGAGAGGGAGATAGAGAGGTAGAGAAAGGGTGAGAGATAGAGTTGTTGTTGTTTGGTGGACTTTTCGTTGTACAGGAATAGCTCTCTCACACTGACTTACCGAACCTTGTGAAAGCCCCCCTCTACAATCCCAGTAAGCCCTTCCTGTAACATAAGCCCCGGCCTGAAGGGGCTTGTGGTGGCACCAGGCTTTCACCTACACCCCGCAGTGCAATCCATTTAATGGATTGATGAGATTGGTGAACGCTTAAAAGGTTAGATAAAAAATATAACGTTGTCATTGTTCATCTGAAAACAACAAGAATACTTCAAAATGGAACCCTAATCTAACTCCCTGCCAGAGCCTGACGACTCCGTCTCGAAACCTCGTGCAGCGGAGCAGGGCTTCCGTGATTGGCTGCTGACCACGAGTTCAAGCGTGTTGTTGGCTGTCACGTACTATTTATACAGCTGTGAAGAGAGGACGTGCGCACGACTTGATTGCACCTCTCGGTGAACACACGGATGCTTTGAACATCCACCTGCTCTCCACCAGGGTGTGTGTGTGTGTGTGTGTGTGTGTGTGTGTGTGTGTATGTGTGTGTGTGTGTGCGTGTGTGTGTGTGTGTGTACTCCACCTCACACCTGTTTCACAAACGAGGAGTGATTCACACGGCTTACATTCCTACATTCCTGTTGTTTCATATGAACCAGGTTTGATGTAGAACTGTGTTTCATATAATTGTATGCATGTGTTAGCTAGTGCAAGTGTGTGGATTTGAAGAGCTGTAATTCGAATGACAGAAACGAAGAATATCAGGTGTCACCGTGAGTCATAACGACTTCCAGGAGCCTCTAGTGTTTCATTAACATATGTTTTATTAATTTAATATTAATATACTTAATTGTGTAATTTTAGTCACATAACACGTGTGTGTGTGTGTATGTTTGTGTGTGTGTAGGAGATCAATTGTGGAGCACAACTGCACTGAACAACATGCAGTTGTGCAATATAGTAAACATGTACACACACATTACACACGCGCACACACGCGCACAAATGTACACACGCACGTACACACGCATGCAGGCAGCACACTCATGCACACCTTACTACAGGACTAAGGACTAAAGTATACAAATAGCCGTTACAGTTGCTTCCACTGATCACAGAGAATATACATAATTATTATGATAGTGTTTTTTCACCAGTAAGCCTATGCTTTCAGAACCGTTACCATCAAAACGGGATATATGTTATGGTGACGTTATTGAATTTAATTGAATTTGAATTATTTTTCTGCTGTTGAAGATGGAAGTAGAGGCGGGAGCAGGAGGGGACCGAAGACCAAAGAAATCAACCACTAGTATCGTTGAGGTACAGTGATTCATCAGTGGGTTCACGAGTGAAGGTCTGCGTTCGTTTGGCTCTGAGAGGTGCTGCTGCGAAGACTCCTGTCTCAACGCTATACAGCAGGTAGTACTAGAGAGCCAAATTTGTGATCAGTTGAAGCCTTTATACACACACGCGCACACGCACACGCACACGCACACACACACACACACACACACAACACCACCAATAAGTAGTAGTACTACTACTCCATTTTACAATACTAAATATATACATTTGTATTTTCTATGTTTTTTTTTTGTCCATCATTATATGTAAGTATCTAACCAACAATAGGAAGAACAAAGGAGTTGACATATTTTGATAAATCGGTCTTTCATTTCCTAACCAACGAATAACACGATCAACTGAAGCCCAGAGGTGAGTACTCCATCATAGGTGCGTGGAGGTGTGAAAACACCTGGGGAGGTGTGAAAACCATCCTATCCCCGGGCATTCACGTGAGCGCACCTTCCAGTCAGAGCCGACCCGAAGGGGAGCCGACGTGGCCACGAAGATGCCTGTGGAGTAAAGGATGCGTCACTGGATTAGCGTCTGAGCGCTTGCTTCAGCTCCTCTCCGCTGAGCTCCTGAGAAGCCTCCAGAAAGGGCTGGTCTCTCGCCGCGCCGCTCTCTCCTTCCTTCCACATGATCCAGCCAAGCCTCGCCTCCTCACCAGGATGAACGGAGAAGGGCGAACGCGGGTTTTATGGTTTCTCCTCGCCTTGTCTCACCTCGCCTCAGGTAGGCTTTTAGTTTGTGTGGCTTACTGCCTTTTGTGTTACTGTGTCCTATTAGTCGGTGCGGGCGCATCGCCTTGATAATATCCAGCTTATCCTTTAACACCGTCTTGCTGGAAGGCGCATGCCAGATTGCGGTCATGTCTTGTGTCTTGTGTTGTGGATCTCTCCACTTACTCTAAACTCATGATCAGGTTGTTGTTTTTTTTAATGTGCTTATTTTGCACCTCTTACTTTTCCTCCTCTGCGTGCTACACTTGCCGTTTCAGCAAGTAAGTGTCAAAAATATATATTTTATTATATATTGCCTTTTTCAGTCTGACATACACAACCATATTTTATATGTATGCAGTATTTCATAGTATTTTAGCATTCTAATGGGATTGTGGCAGATGCTTAACAGTTAAAAGAGCACAGTATCTAAATAGTTGAAAGAGTTTGTAACTGCGTTGTGAAGCATCCCCTCACACAAAGCTGTTCCTAACCCCTCTTCACCTCCACCTTAAAAAGGGCAATCCGACTACGCACCGTATTTTTATGACTATGGACCCAGCGGCACCCACGGCAACATGGCTTTGTTCAGCATTTCAGAGGACACACCAGTGGGTGAGTTGTTGTTTTGGATGTGTGCATCATCATGTGTGTGTGTGTGTGTGTGTGTGGGTGGATTCCCAGTCCAAAGGTGTGTTTGATGCAGGTTACAAAGGCACGGACGGTGGCGTCTGGCCCCTGTATGGCTGTCTAGATTATGACAACGAAGCTACGCAGGCTAATAAGAAGCAGAGGAATAGCTGCGGATGACTCACCCGACCTGATTCTCATCTCATGTTCACACCGTGCACGCCCTGATGAATTACACACATTATCTCTGGGATCGCGTCGCCTAATCAACACACTTTCCCTCCCCCCCCCCCCCCCCCCCCCGCATCGACGGCATCATTTATCGCTGAATTCATTTGTATTTTTCTCCCCCATGTAGGAACACACGTGTACACGCTGAATGGCACAGATCCAGAGGAGGACCCTGTGCGATACGGGCTGACCTTCGAGATGGGCTCCAGAGAATATTTTAGGGTGGACCCCAAGTCAGGAAATGTGACTCTGGTCCAGGAACTTGACAGAGAGGTGAGGTCATCAAGATTCAACAGAAGATAAACACGGCCGGAATGGGCTTTCTTCTCGGAGCACGTGATGACTTCAGTCTTTCTTTCTTTATTCTTTGTAGAAACAAGCTGAAATCTCAGCACTTGTCAGCATCACAGACGGTCGTAATAAAGTGAGTGTTTGAATGCGAAACCTTTGTTCAAGTGAACGAGTGAAGTCACACCTTCAGGGGCTTTCTAAAAGAGCCGTTTGGAGAAAAGGAAATACACCAACTTGAATTCCCAATGTTGATTCCGTCTATTTTGTGCATATATATGTATTAATCATTTGTAGTAATAGTTTGTTTCGATAGTGGTGATGAAAACATGTCAGTGACGGAGTTCCCCCCCTCCCCCTCTCCGTCTTCAGGTGGTTGAGACGGTGCGAATCTTCGTCACCGACGCCAACGACGAACAACCTGAGTTTCAAAACCTGCCTTTCGTATTCGACGTCCCTGAGGTATAGATGATGGAGAGTAAAAAAAACACAGAAACGTTCATGATGTGAATTTGTAATCCCCTTTCTTTATTTTTCCATTCCATCCCATTGTCACGACTCTGTGGAAGCTGATTGGCGGTGTGAGTGCAGATGTGAGCGTTGTGTGTGAAAACGTGCTGATGGGTTGTCCACTCGCTCCACAGGACACAGCTCCCGGCAGCAGTATCTACAAGGTCCAAGCGGTGGATAAAGACATGGGCTCGGGAGGCAGCGTCTCATACTACCTGCAGGTAAAACGCCACACATTCACCTCTCCTCCTGGGGTTGCTATGGGCCTCATTAACCTGGCGGCCATCTTGGTTCCACCTTGGTTCTCAACACTCGCTGGGTGGGAGGAACTGAATGCGGAATTCCCCATTCACCAAGATGGAACCAAGATGGAACCAAAATGTCCGCCAGGTAAATGAGGCCCAGTGTTTAGAACCAAGATGGCCGCTAGGGGTAAAAAAGACCCACTGCTACACAAAGGGTAAGCCTGACATCGCGACTTTGGTGCTTTGCAGACATTTTAAAGGGAGTAAAAGGTCATACGTTTCTATAATGCAGAAACCTATGGTTGGAGGCAAAGATTAATATCATGCCTGAGATCAGTCTGCAAATGGTGTTACTTCAGTGGATCAAATTTCAATTACATTTGAGCAAGGCATTGGAGACTCAGTCCCTGCTCAGGGGTTGCTCTGGGCCAACAACTGTCAGGGTTGTAGTCATGTAACACACTGCATGGTCAGAGTGAGGTGCTGAGCCATTCACACACACACACATGCATGCTCGTGCAAGCCGGCACGCACACACTAGCATGCACGCCTGCCCACACACACACACACACACACACACAAACACACACACACACACACACAAGCATATGCATGCAGACACACGCATACACACACACACACACACACACACTTACACACACACACACACACACACACACACACAAGCATATGCATTCAGACACACACACACACACACACACACATGGCCATGCATGTATACACACACACATACACACACACATGCACACACACACAAACACAGTCACACACACACACACATGGTCACAGACTCAATCTGAATTAATTATTTATACTAATCATTGCTTTATTATCGTTCCATATTTTTTTCCTTTAATTACAATTATTTTTTATCCTCATGTAATCAGAGCTCACCACCCACAAAGTTCACCATCGACGGGCACAGCGGGGTCCTCCGGATCAGAGCCAACGAGACGTTGGATTACGAGACAACACCGGCACACTTTGTTACTGTGGTTGCCAAGGTAACCCCCCTGTCCTCCATCTTAGCAGGCATTGTCATGGTGGACATGAACTAGAGACTCGTCATTTATCCGGGTTATAGCGATAACACATCTTACAAGACAGTGTAGTGTCTTGAAAGATCGTAATTGTTAGTCATCGTAGTTCTAAGAATTACTTTAGTCAGAAGTTTACATGTTTCAAACAATTTCAAACACGACTGTTAATATTTAATCTTGTATCTTATGGTGACGAAATGCTAAATAAACCAAACAACAATACATGATAATAACAAACAGAAGTGTATCTTGGCCAGGACGGAGGTGGAAAGTACAATGGCAAGCACCAGGTGATGAGCGCCACAGCAACCGTCACCATCAATGTGGTCGATGCCCAGGACACGCCCCCTTCATTCGTCGGCACGCCCTACTTCGCCTACATCTATGAAGTCTCACTTCCTGTAAATCCCTTTGTCCTTATTTTCTTGAATCTTGAATCTTGAATCTTGAATCTTGAATCTTGAACCTTGAATCTTGAATCTTGAATCTTGAATCTTGAATCTTGAATTTTTAATCTTGAATCTTTTACCCATTCAAAGCCTTTCAGATGTTTCCCATTTAAGTTTATTATCCTACCAGGGAAACGTATATACTGCTGCTCATATTGGTTTTGTGGGTAGAATATTACAACTGTTACATTTGTATTATTGTGATTATGTTAATGTAAATACAATTGATCTTGTTTTTTTTCTTGTAACCTCTAGGGTTCTGAAATATTTACAGTATATGCCAAGGATGGGGATCAAGGCAACCCAAACCCTATTCATTATGCTATTATGAATGGTAAGCATTTCATAACTCAACCATATTTATTTTACTGTCACTGTCATTGAATCATTCATATAAAAAAACAACGTAATTGTCTCTGTCTTTTCAACGTCATCTGTTCACAGATTTAGAAATGTTCCGTCTTTTTTCTTTTGTCTCTTTGTCGTGATGTTTACAGGCAGCGATGGCGTCTTTGACATAAATAGCACCAGTGGGTGTATCAGCTTGACAACTCATCCCAGCCAGCTGAGGAGTGAGCTGTATGAAGTCAGAGTCAAGGTGGGACTGACCTCTGTTCACTGCTCTGTACCTCCTGCCTGCTCACCTACAGTCACTGGTAGAAAGAATACTCACATCCTATACAAGCACACATGATAGAATACTCACATCCTATACACGCACACATGATATACTACTCACATCTTATACAAGCACACATGATATAATACTCACATCCTATACAAGCACACATGATATAATACTCACTTCCTATACAAGCACAATTTATTTGGAAAAAAATAGATTTTATTAGTGGTTGTATTTGGTATACAATTATATTCTATTAGAATATAATTTATAGTATATAATATCATTGTTGTTATATTATATTAGATAATAATTAGATAATAATTATCATTATCATGGCCATATATTTAAATGGGAAGACTTTTGGTAGGTTTCCTGTTATTGTTCACAACTTTCATCAACTGAGTGTAACGCTTGAATGAAAAAGCCTTTTAGTTTGGGGAAGGTAAAGAGCAGAATATTTGCTGTGTAGTGAATGCGGCGGACTGAGGGGAGTACCTTCCTCTTACACAATCGCCCAAGAAAGCTAGAAGAAGATCAGAAGCTCTTCTTGATGACAGGGCAGAGGATCTTTCCTATCCTCTGAGCAACATGTATGATTCTAGATCTTTTTTCCCACGACCCGACAGGCCACCGAGGTTGGCGAGAGCGAGGGTCCCGTGGACTACGACATCACCACGGTAACGGTCCGCCTGGTGGACCTCAACAACCACCCCCCCACCTTCTACGGGGAGACCGGGCCCCAGAACCGCTTCGAGGTGACCATGTTTGAGCACCCGCCCGCCGGGGAGATCCTCAGGGGCTTCAAGATAACCGTCAACGACTCCGATCAGGTGATCAATGGCGTTATCGGTAACATGATCAATCTGGTCCCCACGCATTTTTCCTTGGTTGCATTGTATTGAATTGCATTGTAATACATTGCATTTAGGTATTTATTTTATTTTTCGGTTGGCTTCAGAACTAAGGCTTGCTTAAAGCCTTAGTTGTGTGTGTGTGTGTGTGTGTGTGTGTGTGTGTGTGTGTGTGTGTGTGTGTGTGTGTGTGTGTGTGTGTGTGTGTGGAAAGCAGTATTTTGTTTAACATGGATCTCTGGAACCCAGGTTAGGGTGAGATAAAAGCATACCAAGAGATTGGGTTGGATAAATATGTGTTTAAATCTATCATAAAAACAAGATACATTTTCCACGCTTCCCAATTACCCAACAGGTTAAAGGTTAAACTGTAGTTGTAAACCTCTTAACTTCATTATTCTCCTCTACTCATCACTTCTTCCACGGTTATCCTAGCCATGATAACCATTTTTGAATTCCTAGCATTCTGTTTCCGCCACGAACACAACCCCCCTCACGAAATGCATGCGTCGATGCTGAATGCATGCTTCTAATGTGCGTGTGCCTCGTGTTTCTGATTAATAACCACTGCGTCGGTGCCCCGTCTGATACAGGGAGCTAACGCTAAGTTCAAACTGAGGCTGGTTGGGCCGGGCCGCGTCCTCCGCGTGGTGCCGCAGACGGTCCTGAACGAGGCCCAGGTCACCATCATCGTGGAGGACACTTCAGGGATCGACTACGAGAAAGGCTCCACCTTAACCTTCAAGGTCAGACTGTCTAACCTGCGACTCTCTGCCACGCCCGGTTCTCTGTTCGATTAGGTCTAGCACCGCGAGTTCATTCTCCACTCACACAGGTGTTGATTTGTAACTTTGGCGGGGGTTGAAATGCTGTATTATCAATCAAAAAGTATTGCGAGTAGACAATTTCTATCATCCCTATAGAATTGATTGTAGGGACATCTCCCTACCATCGCTACCCAAGAGTACCACTCTGACGATTGCTATTCAATTACTGTTCTCTACTGAATCATCAACACATCGCAATTATTTATTCATGTATGTATTAGCTTATGCTCGTTTTTTGTTTTGTTTTTATTTGACCTTTATTCATACAGGTTAGTGTCATTGAAGCTAAGCATCGTCTTTTCCAGGAGAGTCCTGATTTGACGCATCACACCAACTTACAAGCAATACAGACAACACAGGCTAACCTAACAACCACGCTAAGACTGTATGTGTGGTGGTGTGTTTCGGAGCAGCTTCTGGCCATCGAGATCGACACGCCAGAGAGGTTCAGCGCCACGGCCGACATCGTGATCCACCTGCTGGACACCAACGACAACGTCCCCGCGTTCACCTCCGAGTACTACATCGCCCGCATCGCAGAGAACTCCCCCGGCGGGTCTAGCCTCGTGTCTGTCACAGTGAGTTCATTAACATGAAAACACAGCTCCACCCCAAAATTACCATTACGTAATCCTGGTCACGTTTTTATCCATTTGTACACTTCTCCACTTCGCCATGCTATTTGAGTTCCTGTCAATGAAAATGACACAGGAGTAGAAAGAAAGCTTAGGTTCCCCTGAGGTTAATGGTATTGTCCTGTGCCTTACGGTAAAACCATGAAAGGACTTGCATGCTAGCCAGACAGACCCTGCCGGGCCTAAATCCCACAGGGCGGTTTACGCTCTTATTGTGTAATCCTCTACCACTTTCAATTAACTAAATAGACCTTCCTCTGCCTCATGGGTTCTCATCACCATCCGCATAAGCATTAGTTTGAATCATTTTCAAAATTAAAGTTGCTTTCTTTAAATGTTTCTCTATGTGCTGAACATTTCCAGTTTATAACTCCTCAATGCCCTTATTGTTTTTGTTCTTTCTTTATTACTAGGCCAATGATCCAGATTCTGGGCCATGGGGTGAAGTCAAATACACCATTTACGGATCAGGATCAGATTTGTAAGTAGCGTTGCCAGTTTCGCTGCGATCTGAGCAGATCGCTTTACTGCAGCAGTCAACCACATCGTACATGTTTGGGTCCATGGTTGTGGGTATACAAAGTTATTCATATGTTATTGTGCATTCAGAGAATGAGGTGTGGTCTTCAGGACGCTGCCCATGTGACTGGGGCGTTGTCTTCAGTAAAATACCTCCGTGTGTGTTTGTCTATACGGGGCAAATAAGCAAGAAACCCGCTCCAGCTGGCTGTTTCCTGTGCTCCTGCGATGCACAAACAGCTTAGTCTAAGATGGCAGCGAGATGCTGGCTAATCTTGTAATTGGATTGCAGGGCAAAAAATAGATTGCCCTGCCCATCTCACACAGCCAATTAACATGCAATGTGACAGCCGAAGCGGGGAGCCAGCCGTGTTGAAGAGCAAGCGAGCAAGCGTCCGCTGTTGTAGACGCAAAGTGCAAATTGATGCACGTCTCCAGGCAAGGAGTAGAGTTAATTGTGTGAAAGTTATCAGTTTCGAGAAAACTTGTTAATTTTCACAGAGAATATACATGAGAAAAAGAAATCATCTTGGAGCTGTAGCCTCCCATGATCCACCAGTGATCCAAGACGAACAATGCGCATTGTAGTTATTATGTTAGAGCAGAAATGCTCATTTCCAAAAGGGTGTTAACTTCAAACAGGGTCATTCAAAGGTTACATGTACATGTAGTCAACAGACAAAAATACATGATGGCACATATTACAGCGAGCTAGAAGTTTCTAAATACGGTTTGTGACACTTTCATAAATGGTGCGAGATACATATCTGGTAATTGACGGCGATATGACGGCAAAATGAGCTGTCGGATCAGAATGAATGTGCTGTTTTGCCGCTGCCACGCCCGCATATGTATCTGCATTGAAGAGCCAGCAGCAGCTGCTAACCTGGCTAAAGCTATTAGTTTGGCTCCACCTTCTCAGCCTCAAAAGTTGCAATACCTGTTGAAGGACGTTAGATTGTTGTTGTTGTTGTTGTTGTTGCTGTAAGAGTGCACAAAGTCTGTTTACGCTTGTCATTCCAGATTTGAGTAATCTTCTGGAATTGTCTGGTACATCTCAAGGGGTTATCCTTTCATTAAATGCATTTGTGGGTCTTAAAAACACGAATGTGAGTTGAGGCCAAAAAAAGGTTCTGAGGTTAAACAAATCAGATTTCTTTTTTCTTCGAGACCTGTAATGTCAAAGCATTCTTTGTGATTAAGACTCTTAAAGTATTTTCTTTTGGCACCACCTCCAGATTCTCCATCCACTACTCCACGGGGGTCATCTCGACCCAGCCCTGGGCCTCGCTGGACGCGGAGGCCCGGTCCAAGTACAACTTCTACGTGAAGGCCGAGGACGGGGAGGGGGAGTACAGCCTGGCCGAGGTCTTCGTCACCGTGCTGGACCTCAACGACCATTCTCCCGAGTTCCACGAGAGCCTGCTGGAAGAGACCATGATCATCGGCGCTCCCGTGAGAATAGAGGTACCAACGGATCTGATCGGGGAGAAGACATCGCGAAGGGGTGGGAGATGTAGCACGTTATGCTAGTATACGGTTGAAAATTGCCTAAAGTTGTTGTCACTTCGGGAGAATGTTGTTGATACAGAAATCTGTCAGAATAGAAATGAGGATTTGTTCTTTTTTTACATTATGACACATTAATGTACGATTTATTTTTTAACGTGTTAACATTTACTGTATATTCCAACCATCCTCTTTACCATTCAATAAAAACATTGAATAAGATTAGTACCAATACCGACCAACCCACATTTTTGCCCTCAAATTGGACATTGCAGTGAATGAGTGCCATCATTGTATCCCCAAGTGAAACACCGTTCACACTCATCGCATGCAAGTCATTCATTTAAAAAAACAACCTCCGCTCCCACAGGCGGTGGACGAAGACGCAGAGTCCCCCAACAACGTAATCGAGTACTCCATCATGAAGGCGGACCCCAAAAACATCTTTGACATCGACTGCAACACGGGCGTGATCAAACTCAAGCCCTACATCAAGTCTATGGAGATCCTCCACAACATCACCAAGCAGCAGGACTGCAAGTGGTCACTGCTGGTGGAGGCCCGGGACCGCGGCTCGCCCTCCTTCAGCACCACGGCTGTCCTCAACATCGACATCACCGAGGCGGTAAGACCAGCATGCCCCCTTCGTCCGCTCCCTGCTCCGAGTGAGCCCCTTGCATGCTTGCGGCGCTATCCAATGCAGAGCTTTTCCATCGTCGTAGCTTTAGGGTTATTGGGTTTCACGTGATGTCATGCAACATTCCAAGCCGCCATCTTGGTATTTTTTCACCATTATTATAAGAATCCTAACAACTGGTTGCTTGGTTTTTCTAGAACTTTTGCTCTTGAAGTATCAAGATGGCGACTTTGACTTTTTAGGGAACGTCAGATCATTCACATAACAGCTTTTGGAACAATATTCCTTGTACTTTTTTCTAGTCTTGGTGTAATCCTGTGGATGCATCATGTGACTTGTTATGTTTTTCGTTGCCTTGGGTTACACGATGAGGTGACGCCCGGTGCTCTCCCGGTGTTGTGTCTCTGTGTCGTGGATTGTGTTGTGCTTTCAGGTCAAAGCTCGCATCGTGTCCTACTTCATGGGCCTCAGCAAGCGTCCGCTGACCGTGTTTGGGATGTGTGTCAGCATCGTGTTAACGCTCATTCTAGTCACCATCTGCATATCCACCATCATGTACTGTAACGCGGTGAAAAGGTCGCGCATTCACCCCGAGAGTAACTACATCAAAGTGGTTCGCCGGACAAAGTGACGATGTGCACGTTCAAACCCCAACGGGCATTTGCAGACTTTGCAAAACTCATGGTTCAAAATTCGATTTTTGTTTTGTATTGTCTGTAAAACAGTACTAAAGCACACATAGCTACATAATGTAATATATTATAATAACATTTTTCAGTTCATTTTGCCGGATATTCTTTTATAAAACGTGTACATATTTTTATAATAAAATAATCTGATAATTTTATAGGCATTGTTTTGAAATTTTAAACCATAGCTATGAAGATTTATCGGAACAGTTTTGTTCCGTTTTTTTATACAACATCAGTCATTGTCGGCCACTTGTCTACCAAAGTACAACCACCTAAATGAAGCATTGGGGTTCAGAACAAACACAAATGGTTCTCCATATGCATGCAACGCCTTCATCAAAACTACAACAGCTGCAACGCACCGCACTGCCAGACGCATTCCCAGCAACTAGCTCTGTGCTGTAGTTCTAGTGGATAGCTTTGCCTTTGCAGACGCATGGAGCGAAGGGGAAGTCTGTGACTCAGTTGTGCGTGTGTGTGTGTGTGTGTGTGTGTGGAAGCTTTTGTAGTCTACATTAGCGGTGGAAGAAGTAGACATCGGTTGTCTGGGCATCCTCTGTCAGTGCTTTGCTCATTCATGTCTCATGCATCAAATCCCACGGACGAATGGTGTCTGAATGGTGAACGCAGCTTGCGTTCCGACCCTTGGGTGTGATTAAAAGTGTTGTATTTGTGCTCTTTTACAGACTCCTCTCATGGCGGCCTTTTTAAAGAAAAGTAGGGGCAGTCCTATGAAAGTGCTAGGCATGGTCACGGGTATCATTAGCGTATTGGTAGGAGCGACCGTGTTATTTTCCACTGCTATGTACGTACGCAACACAAAGTCAAACAGGATCTCGCCGGCACGGCGCATCATCAGGAGGCGCCCACGCCACCCTGAACCCCCCTGGTCCTTCCGGATGCCCATCTTCAAAGACGCCGGCCCGTCCGGCAAGTTCCTCGTCGACGACCCCGAGGGGGGCTGCGCCGTCCGGGTCGCTGGGGGACCCCGAATGAAGCCCCCGCCGCCCACCGCTCCGTGCTTGCCTCCGCCGCCGCCGTCGTCGTCCACCGTGAGGACGAGCGAGAGGCCCCGGGTGCTGCCCACCATCTCCGGCGTCTTGGCCTCCAGGAGCTTCAAGAAGCCCACGTCCGGCGGCTCCAGCCACAGCCGGGAGGAGAGCATGAGCTCAGCCTTGGTGTCGGAGCTGAAGATGAGGCTGGAGCAGAAGATCAACGAGAGCAACCAGGGCTACTACTGACTTCCCGTCACGCTAGCTGGCTGGCCGGTTTCCTGGAGACGCGATTGAGCTGCAATCGCTCAGTGGCTCCTTGTAGTTCATGTGCTCTCTCCTGTAGTCCCAAATGGATAATAACCCGGTGAGCTGCATGTTAAAATAATGTCAGTGAAACGTAGTGGTCCAGTGCAAGTTTACGTGAGAGGGCGGGAGGAATTGGAAAAGGCGTAGTTGTGTTATTACCCTGAGAAGCTCGCTACACTGCCATCTTGAGGACGGTGACACCGTGTTAACAACCGTTCAGAAGCACTTCTCAACTTACCCAGGACGAGGATTATTAAGAGTTACTGTCTGTACTGTCTGTACTGAACTGTACATAGGCCCCAAAATGATTTCCAGAAAAGAGTATACAATGTTGAATCCGTGGAATGTTTGTAGGAACAGAACCAAAAATAATAAATAATATTTAATGTAGATAATATTGCTTGCTGGAGGAAGATGCAGAAAGGTTAGAATAGTTATGGCTATTCAAATTAATTGCTAAAGGAACTGTGTAGTATTGTCTTTGTATTGCCATATCATCTGCTTGGGATGTAGGATATTTGTTCATTTTGTGTATATGATTATGATTATGTGCCACTGTGGGCATTCAAAGTAACAGAGATGTAAGGGGGAATTGTTAATTAATCATTTATTCGAAAAACATTTGTGGTATCCTAATAATATGCTTTTATACTAAACGTCATAAATTATGTTTTTTATTGATTATCCTGTTATTGTATTTATTTAGTTTGGAGGGCAAACGGGGCATTGCAAAACCATTTAGGCCTAGTATATTCAAACGTGTTAGAAAACCGTAGCGACGTTAACTATTCTACATCTAACTTCACTTGTGAAGACCTGGAGTGTTTAAATTTCTCCAAATTTCATGTATTATCAAATGTATACCGTGGTTAAGGTACTTTTATTGTCACATACACATAGTGAAAATTTTCCTCTGCATTTAACCCATCCCACAAGGGAGCAGTGGGCAGCCAATCACAGCACCCGGGGAGCGGTTGGGGTTAAGTGTCATGCTCAAGGACACCTCGACATAGTTAGGGTTGAAGTCGGGGCTCGAACTAGCAACCTTCCGATTTTTGCCAGCCGATTGCCAGTCCACCCGCTTTAACTCCTGAACTAATGTCCCACAGCTAGCTGTTAGCATCACAGCTAACAGTGTAACAGTGCTCAATGATGCAGTCTTTGTTCTCGTCCAATGCCTTTAAATGTAAAGGCAAAACTATTGTTACACATATCTCTGTTCATATATTAACCTGTATATAATATATTACACTTGCCTGTCCCTTTTGTGTGACCTGTCGTTTGTAATGTCTTTGTACCGTCCTGATTTTGAATAAATATCTGAAACATATGCATGCCTTGTCCCTTCAGTCCATCCTGATTATTACTTGACATATTGTCTGACCAATGTAACGATTTGTTTTACTTTTGAATTCTTTTATTTACATTTTGATCACCTACCTGCAAAGCTCGATGGCACCATAGAACAAACGAATCACTCTGTAAATGCATACGCATTTAGTTTGACAGCAGGTGTTGCTGACACAATCTGATCACCCATTCCACGGCTGACAACTCAAGTGAGGCATTCATATGGTCCATGCATCATTGTGTAAACAAGTCAAAATCGCCATCTTTTATTTTATTTATCAACGTCATTATACAGTGTACCTGAGCACCTTAGCCATCAGATACTATAACTTAATGTATTGATTAGCTCTTTCTCTCTCCTCTCTCCTCTCTACATCTCATCTCTCTATCCCTCTCTCCCTTTCCTTATATCTCTGTCTTCCCGCTCTTTCTATCTCTCTGCTCTATGGGCTTGACAAGACAGACAGAAAGCGCTTTAATCTCCTTAGCGGAGTATGTATTAACGCTGGGCAAACATTGCTTATGTAACAAATCCCCTGAATGATTGTGCTAAAAACAAATTCTCAACCTTTATCTTTGCCCTCCTGTTAATCCACCTCATTCTGTTCCCATCGCGAGAGTCCAAAAGAAAAGCAATGCCAAATGAAAAGTCCTCCTTATTCATTATCACAAGAAATAATAGACTTTTAATAATTTCACTATCATTGAATGAACCGTTTTTTTTACATCATTGAAAACAAACGCATGCACGTTAGTGATTCTAGCGTACTTTTAACAATATTTATCAAAACGTTGAAGACACATTATACAAAAAGTACACATGCTTAGGCCTAGACACACATTCAGCTATTTTGAATCAACACCATTTGAATCAACAGGCCCGCCGCATCAATAAGGAAAAAGGCAATTGTTCATCTTGAGCTGAGATACCTCTGAGATAAGTTTAAACCGACAGAGAGTCTAATTCACTTCGGGAAGTTGAACATTCAGTCATTTGATTTTGTCGTTTTTGTGGGGATGTCGAAGCTAATGTAGCTGACCGCGGTCCCTCCCTCGCCTCTGCCCTCCGACCCGGGCCTGGCGCCCTGGCTCTCCGCCGAGTCGCGCCACAGTCCTCCGTCGCTGCTGGCGGCCTGCAGGCTGTCGAACGTGCCCCGTCCCGCCCTGTCCCTCAGCTCCTCACCCCGCATCTTCCACGGGTTTTGGCAGCACGCCGGGCGGCTGAACCGCGCCTCCGTGGTGCACGCGCACATGCCCGCGGGGACGGCCAGCACCATGGCGCACACGATCACCACCACGCGGATCAACCTCCCGCGCTGCTCCATCTCGCTCGCGCCGTTGCCCGTCACGAACGCCAGGCACTGGCCCTGGCGGGGCGGCCGGTTCCTCAGCGTCACGCAAGCGTCGTACTTGGTGACGGGCTCCAGGTCCTTGACGGAGTAGCTGTTGATGCCCGGCCCGATGTGGATGGTCTCCTTTAGGGCCGCGTCGTGCTTCCCAAAGTGGACCGTGAACCAGGTCTCCGAGGAGGGGGGCTGTGGCGTCGCCGCGTGCCACTCCAGCGTGACGCCGCACGCGGTCCGCTGGGCGACGCGGACGTCGACGAGGACGTTCTCGTCTTCGGGGGGCGGCGCGGAGTCGGGGGGCGGGGTGGGGTCGGAGGCGTCGCGGGCCGGGGTGCCCACCGAGAAGGTCGCTGAGGAGTTTCCGAGGAAGTTGCCGGCCACGCAGGTGTAACGCCCGCGGTCGGCCGGGTGAAGAGCGGGGATCACGAGCCGGGAGCTGACGCTCTCCTCGTCCTCGTGCGTTTCCGTGACTGTGGAGATAAAAAACGATTTGGTTGTCAAGCCAAGCGTGCTGTAGGTAAGATTCAAGAGTTGCAAAGAGAGGGAGCAGAACAGAGCAATGTTTTGAAACTAGACAACCCGAAAAACGTCCCCTCGCTCGCTTCTCCATTCCCCCTACCTTTCTCTGCCATTGACAAGTGTTGTATTTGCACCTGTATGACTGACAGCCAATCAGGGAAGAGACGCCTGATTGGTTGTAAATCAGCCTGGGCGGTCTAAAATCGAAATGGGCTCATAGAGCAGGCGAAGTCAACTTGAAACAGCTATTGTTACAGCGCAGTTCACTCACTAACAGCCGGATTTTTAACAACCATTTGTAACAAATTACACTTCAATATTATCTCCTTAATCTTACCCACAGCACCTTTAAATGGCACGTGATTTATTTTAAATGTGACACAACAACTTTAACCTTGTGCGGACCTGCTTTAAAATGCAAGCAGGTCAAATGGGATACCATTGGAGACTTCTAAATCGCTTCATTGGCCAGATGTTGCCAGCAAGTTTAAGATATGATATCACGTTAAGCTGCGGATCGGAAGATGAACGGATGAAAAAAAAATGGAAAATAAACCTTACCAGAAAATCCTTTTATAATCTTCATACTGTACGCCCAATGAACAGTGGGCTCGGGCCGCGCCTTCACCAAGCACGTGAGCGTCGCGCTCGCTCCGAGGGCTATCGTCACGTTCGCCTCGAGGGCAGAAGCCACGGGTTTCATGCACGTTTTTATGTTCAACTCGTGGAAGAATCTCCCGGCTTTGGCGTCAGGGCCCGCGCACTTCAGATACGAATTCATGAGGATGAGGGGAGGGCTCACGGCCCGGATGAACTCGACGAAACCCTTCAGGCGACAATCACACAGCCAGGGATTGTCGTGAAGCGCCAACACAACGTTGGAGACGAAGCCCTCTTTGCCCCACGCCTTCTCCGTCATGATATAGAGTGGCCAGTTGAGGAAAACTTCTTTTGATATGACACTGAGCCGGTTAAAGGATACATCGAAGTAAGTCAGGCCGGGTAAATGTCTCAGGGCGTGTTCTGGGAGCACATCCAGTCGGTTGTGTTTCAGGTCTAAAATCTTCAGGCTTGGCGCGTCGAGGAACGCCGCCCATGGCACCGAACTCAACTTGTTTCCTTGGAGCCTCAACTCGGTGAGGTTCCCGAGACCCTCGAGGCTCTGTGCATTCATGAGGGCGATGTCGTTGAAGTTGAGCCACAGAAACACCAAGTTAGCCACTTTCGAGAACGCCCCACGCGGCAACTCGGTCAGATGCGAATTTTCTATTCGGATCTTCGACAAGTCGTTCGGAATGTCGTCTGGAATGCGGCCCATGGAGGTTTCCATACAAAGTAAAGACCTGGAACAAATAAAAAAATAAAATAAAAATAAGGGATGGACTCAAATAAGTTTACTGGCACTCATCAGAATCAGAAAAGCTTTATTGCCAAGTACGCTTTTTAAACATACAAGGAATTTGTCTTGGTGATTTAGGTGCACGTCACGTTCTCTATTGCACATTAAACAGAACAAACAAAATAGGTATACATATATGTATAAATATATACACACAATTGTTGTCATAGATGTTTATTCTACGTCTTCGGAATTATGCTTGAGCAGATTTAACAATAAACAACAAGGTCGCTCACCTGCCGGTGCTGTCATCTGTGCACGAGCAGCCGACCAGACACGTGGTGGATCCAGGAGTTATGAAGCAGAACGCCAACACGACGGATGATACGACGCCAGACGTGGCCATATCTCTAGAGATGCGTGTGAACTATGCCTGGACGGGCAGTTCAGTGACCAGAGGTTGGGTGTAAAGAAAGCCTATTACCTTAATCTTCCTTGACGCAACGCCTAAGTCTTTGAATGGCATGCGAGACACAGTGAATGTTGTTTATTTTTAGCAATGAGTCAAATTATAAAAGCAACTTCCCATGTCTCGACTTGTTGCCCACAAGTCATTTCAGTAAAACACATTTGTTTATTTTGTTTTGTATAGGCGCGTAATAGCAGAAGCGCCAAAATCGATAAGCCTAATGCAATTCGTGTTAAAAGTCTACTTTAATTAATTATGCTGAGATTACGCTTCAGACTCAGTGCCAAAGCAAGAGATAAGATAGCTTCTCTAGTTTGAGACACAAACGGAGCCTTGGGGTATTAGGATATACAGAAGAATAGACAACACTGCTGCAATCAGATGATGTTACCTGGGGAGTGGTCACCATACTCAACAATATGCTATGACATAATATATACTACTATACTATACAGTATGCATTTAAATGTAAGATATATATTTGTGCATGGTAAACTATTGAGTGGATAATTTGAACAGGCCGACACAACTGAATAGTAAAATAAATAAATAAATGTTGTGGCGTAAATCAATTCAAGTGAACATAGTGAATAATATGATATGATTTCAGTGGGTGGTATACATATATACAAGTATATGGTAATATTTATATATTTTCTATTTGATTCATTTAAGAAAACAATCAATTCAGTTTCAGGTTTAGAATAATTTCCTGTCAGACATTTTCATACAAAAATATTTATTTTTCATCCATTCTCAAACAGATATTTACATCTCAGATGATAAATACATTAGAACATATTTTAGGATTTTAGGATTGAAGTCTAGAATAAACCTGACACATTAACATATATTTACAAATAGGCCTACACTGACTCATATGCTGCCTCATTATTTCCACAAAACACATAATTTAACACATTGTATACAATGAACACCAACAAAGTACTCCGCGAGTCATACTCCTTTTAAATGTGCATGACAAATAAATAAAAAAACATCTCACATAAACATGGCATTCCAAAAAAACTCCAAACATTTCCCTTTTTTTCTTTTGCCGTAGGCCTACACCACGACATCGGTGGGCCGGTAGAATCATGCAAGGCGGCGAAACATAAAGTCACATTATCCATCCAGTACTGGCAGTGCCATCCAATGCTTTTAAGACCGGCAAATGGGGTTCTTCCTATGGTTTCGAAGACTTTGTCCCTTGTCTCTGAGCCCAATCGTGTGCATCCCTGGCCAATCCCAGGCCCGCTTTGGGCCGTACGCCTGCTCTCAGCAGAAGTACTCGTTGGGCGGTCCCTCGGTCCTAACCGTGGCCTCCGAGTCCACGCTGGACCTCGCCGAGAGCAGCCTGTTGGACTCATCCGGGTTCAGCCGGGTCAGATACTCCCCTTCCGTCCCCTTGGCCTTGTTTCCCGGCGCCAGGGTCTCAAACGTGACGTAGGAGTCCTGCATCTCCTTGGACTGCCTCCCCAGCAGCTTCTGGCAGCGCTTCTTCAGCGCCCCGCAGCACACGATCAGCGTCAGGGGCACGGCGATCACGCACGCCACCGTGATCACCACCACGTTGATGAGCCTCTGGGTGCCGCTGGCGCTGGCCGCCTCGTCCGTGGAGAAGATCACGCACTGCTCCTTCCTGGGGATCAGACCCTTGACGCAGACGCAGGCGATGTACTTGGTCTTCGGCACCAGGCCGTCGATGGTGATGCGGTTCTTGCCCGCGCCGACGTTGATCCGCCGCATGTCCCGCTCGCCGAACACGGCGTACAGGACGCTGAACTCCGTGGCGTTGGTGGCCAACGGGGCGCGCCAGTTCAGGGAGACGGTGTGGTCCGTGTCGCCGATCACCTTGACGGAGCGCACGATTCGCTTCTCGGGAACCTGCTGCAAGGACGAGGCGTTGGCCGCCACGTTGGCCAGCGCCTCGTCCCTCTCCAGCTCCGTGTCACCGGGCGGACCGGGCAGGCCGGCTTGTGGCTCTGCGTCGGACGAGGACACGCTGTAGCTCTCGACCTTGTACTTTCCGGCGGCCCCCTGGCCGTTGAGGGGTCTGATGGCCGGCTGCACCGCTGCGGCGGCGGTCGGTGGGGGCACGTATCGGGCGATGAGTTTCTCCTGGTAGGCCGCCTTCCCCATGCCGTCAGACTTCTTCCCTCTGGTCTTCTTGGCAGCGCCGTCGCTCTCCTCCGACCTCAAGGAGTCCGTGATGACCAGGGAGATGATGGCGTCCGCAGTGCCCACAAAGTTAGTGGCCTTGCAGATGTAACGCCCAGAGTCATGGAAGGAGACCGCAGGCACACTCAGGATGGACCAGATGATTCCCTCCTTCGAGATCTCCTCTTGAACTGTTAAAAAAATAAACAGCATCATTGTCCAGATTTAAGAGCATTGCCTCCTAAGAAAGTGAAACTGTGATTGTTTTTTCCCCCGCGGGCCTCATTCACCTTGCGGCCATCTTGGGCGTGCCCACAACTGCACCAATAGACGGTGTCAACTAAAAAACGTAGCTTGGCATCAGAACTCACCAGTGCCGTTCATCTTCTTGCCGTCTGCCCGCGACCAGGTCAGCTCCGGGATGGGGACTCCTGCCGTCCCGCATCGGAGCAGGACGTTGTTGCCCAACGAGCTACGGACCCGGGCCACGGCCGTGTGGATCCGAGGCCCCTGGCACCGCTGCAGCTGAGCCTCGGCGAAGAGGACCCCCGAGAGGTCCTCCGGGCCGGCGCACTTGAGCTGGGGGTCGACGAGAGCCACGGAGGACGACGGAGACTTCTGGAACTGGATCAGGTCGTACAGACGACAGTCGCACAGCCACGGGTTGTCATGGAGACCTGCCCACCGTAAAACCGAGCGTCATAATGTGAAACGGCTTGAATCCTGAAAATCTAGCAATCAATCCATCCGTCTAACCATTCATCCATCCATTCATTTGTTCATTCACCCATCAAGCCATTCATTCATCCAGTCATCTATTTATCTATTTATTTGTCTGACTATCCATCTATCCATCCAGCCATCTATCTGTCCCTGTCTATCTGTCTATGTATCTATCTGATTGGATAAGCTTTATGCAGTATTAGTATTTGTCAGTAGTGGGACACATTGGAGCAACTAATCCTTTAAAATGCACCTTGTTTTAAACGCAAACAGTAGCAAGACACTGTGATACGTTACATAACCCACCACCTCTGGCCATGCAAGCTGGCTTAACAAAAACAAATACCCTGAACTATATGTAACAGTTTGATCCTCACCGAGAATTCGTTTAGAGGAATCTGTGTCCTGGGGTGGTTTCACACTCAGCCACAACTCGAGGATCTCTGCCGGGACGGTCGTGAGAGCGTTGCTCGACAGGTCCAGATAGCTTATATTCTTGATGTACACGGTGGCTTCAGCAGGGATGGAGGACATCTTGTTGTTGTGCAGGTCAAGAAGTCTCAGGCTCGGCATGTACATCAGCGATCGCCAGGGGAAATAATCGATGGCGTTGCCATCCAGCCGGAGCTCGTCCAAACTGTTTAGACCTCGGAAACTGTCCACGCTCACAGAATTGATGGAATTAAAGGACATCCACAGAAACTCCAAGTTGTTGAGGTAGTGGAAGTTTTCACTCGATATCCTAGTGATGGCTGTCTTCTCGATCCGTAGTTTGGACGTGTCTTTGGGAAAATTTGGGGGGACGACGGTGATCTCTGCGTCATTGCAAAGCACACTCCTGGAAGAGAGAATTAAATATGCATTTGTTCACCAAGAAATAAAACGGTATTGTAAAGCCTTGAAGACATTTCACTTGGAAATGTTTATCTAATAGAAGAACTAAGGAAAAAAATTATATAGGCTGTTTTCCACTGAAACGCCTAAACAAGTACACCTAAAGAAGATTAAAGACACATTTGGCTGTTAATACGTCATCTAAAGAAAGGCAAAACGTGAGATTTTCAAGAGGACTATTTACATTTACACTCTCAATTTAAAGCATGCCAATAGACATGTTGCTTTTCTTGTGCGCTTCTCACCTTGCTTTTGACCCGTCGCTCAACTTGTGGAAAAAACAACTGCACTGTGCTGGACACGCACTGCACAGCAGCGGAAGGCAAGCCACCGCCAAACACAACCCTGCAGCGAAGGCTCGCTTCATTTTCTCCGGCGTCCTGCTGTAATGCTGCTAAACTAAACTCCAGCTATGACCGAGATTAACCGATCGCATGGCGCATCGCAGTGCCGTGTCCGCTCGGAGCGCCGTCGTGCTCCTGAGTGTTCTGCAGCCCGAGATAAAAAAAGGATAGGCAGGGATTAGCCAAGGGACTAGGGTTATTTTCATTTACACGATTATTGTTTCTTGGAAGCTGATAGGCCGCCAGTTTCACTTGTTACGTGAGGGGAAACACTAGAAACACTAGAATAGATCATTGGGGGTGTTATTATGGGCACAATTGGTGGGCTACATCAAATGTTACGTTTAAGTATTTAAAAAAAACGTCCAGGCCTACATATAGAGGCCAATATTAATTGTACTATTACATTTTGACTTTTTTTTATGCATTACAATTACAAATATTTTAAATAAATAAATATATATATCCTCTCACTTCACTCTGCAATCACGTATGCACGCATGCTGGGTACGTTTTGAATAGCTTTAAATCATCAGCCTAAGTAAAGCAGAATATTGACGAAAACGATCACGTCATATAAAAAATCGTTTTATATGAGGTGTGCTTGGCCTACCTGGGTTACATCACTAAAATACAATAATAATCCACTAGATGGCAGTGGAAGTAATCATGTAGCCTATAGTTATGCATACATAACATACATACATGCATACAAACAGAAATCAACTGCAAAAGTTAGGCTATCGAATTAATGTGGATTTAATTTACCCTGATCGTTGTTCCTCATTGACAGGTTGACAGGACACATTTCAGGGTCTTCTTTAGAGGACTGCGGTATGCATTTAACCACAGATGTAAAGTGAATGCCAGAGCATTTGATTGACACACGTTGGACCAATGAGGGCACAGGAGTCATTCGCAGGTGTGGGGTTTAATGGACCGCCATGGACTTTATAAAACATGTACTTATTTGTATTTGTATGTCATCTGCCAAACCCATGGGAATTAAAAGGCCCTAGTTCACCCGTGCCTTTTACACTCTCATTGCCAAATCTGTCCGTTAATATTGTCAAAAGATAGGCTCCGGGCCCCAGCACAAGAGTCGTTTAGGTCGTATGCGTTGCCCTTCTACGACTGCGATTTTTACAGTGCAGGCTTTGTTTCATTGCAATCGAACATCTTAGTTTAGTGTAGGCCTAATTAACTATGTGCCAACATGCACATATTATACGATTCCAAAAATACCTTTATGTGCAGCTCTATATGATTATAAAACCGTTGTTGTATATTCGACAAGAATAAATGTGTTTTTGAGCTTCCATTATCATGTTTTTGTACCGAACCCACACTTTGGATGGTAAGGGAGAGATATAGCTTCACCACTAAGCTTCAGAAAGATTGCTTCAGTAAAACATTCACAATGATCTTAAAGGCAATAGCTTGTTCTAGCAGTCTCTTAAATTCACTTTGTATGATTTTACAATTCTTCTGAGTGTAATATTGAGATTTACAGCACATGGAAAACATCCAAATGTGTAAATAGCTTAATTATTTGTTGAGAACTTGAGATGTAATTTCTGAAATGTAGTGTTTAAATTATAGGCTATATTTAGTGGCGGCATTAGGCCTGCTGCAATATAATCACTTTAAATAATGTTTTCATTCAGTGTACAAACAAAAATTGCAATAAATCACATGGCAAAGGTCTGTGACTGTTTCAACAATATGGACGATTCAGGTCTATTGGGACATCAGAGTAATGGGTTTGTTGTAATCTGAGTGCAGATTAGTGATGCAATCGGTACATTCCCAAATGTTACATTATAAACAAATTCAGGCAGAAAGTACCAAACGTCACTTTTGTCGTACGTCGTGTGTTTGCCAACAATTAAACATTAAAGCATGAGGAAAAATAAGGAAAACTATTACCCAAAGCTATTAATTAAATACACAGGCCTAACAATCAAATCTATCTAAGCACATTTGATTCTATTCTATTTCTGACCAGCCTATAATAGCCGTGATTCACTTCTCTTTGAGTTAACGACAACACATTTTCGATTAACGTAAAAGTGTTATTTGTCGTCATCTGTCTATAAGATAATGAATTAACCCCAGCCTGCGCTGTAGGCCTGCGCAGTGAAAGCGTCCAAAAAGTTGCAGAGGGGGATGTGCTTGTTGGGACATTCTTGGGGGGATTCTAGAGGTTTTGCTAAGATTAGTTTCTTCATGCCTGTTCACATGACAGAGCCTTTATAAATCGGGGGAGTTGGTGCATTTTGTGATTCACTCCTAGAGCTCGATTGTAAATATTATTTTTGCACATAAGCCCAGTTACATCTGTGCATTTCCCTTTTAACCATGGCAGCAGCGTATACGTTACCGGAGGGATTCACCGAGTTCGACATGTTTACATTCGGCACGGCCCTTCTTGTTGGGGGTAAGTGGACGGGATTGTGAGTGCTTTCAACTTGTTTGCATGGGACATAGAAGCAGAGAAAACGTTTGTGTTCATTCAGAATAACATTCACATCATAGACGTAATGCGTGCAAAATATTCTGAGCTATCGCGTTCGTTTTGCTCGTCTTGCTCTCTTCCAGGCATGGTTGGCTTCCTCCTGAACGCCATCACCATAATGGCCTTCCTCAGAGTGAAGGCGATGCGCACACCCAGCAACTTCTTTGTGTTCAACCTTGCTCTGGCCGATCTCAGCCTCAATATAAACGGACTAACGGCCGCCTATGCGAGCTATGTAAGGTAGGGATACGCCTCAAGTCGTGACGTCATAAAATGGATGCATAGGGGTCCAATTAGTAGGTGTGGGTAAAACAAGCGATGTAATGTAGTCAAGAACAAGGTGATTCCTGATATGTTCCTGAGAAAATGTATGACGAGGGATGTATTTCGACATGCTGAAAACTGACCATTGAGTGAAATGTGCATGGTTTTCAGGGAGTGGCCGTTTGGTCAATCAGGATGTTCCTACCACGGTGTTCATGGCATGATATCCGTCCTGGCCTCCATCAGCTTCATGGCTGCTATTGCCTGGGACAGATACCACCAGTACTGCACCAGTAAGTAGAATTACACCATGCTCAAATGTTTGTTAAATTCTTTTTCTAAAAGGGTCAACACGGTTGTCAATTTGAGCTCACGTTTGTTAAAGAGTAATTAAAAAAAATAGGGTTAGGGTGTGTATATATATATATATATATATATATATATAAAGAAAGAAAAATATATGTATATATATACACATTTGCACTGTCCAGGACAAAAGCTGTTCTGGAGCACCACGGTGACGATGTGCTGTATCGTCTGGGTCCTGTCCATCTTCTGGGCTGCTCTCCCCCTCATCGGCTGGGGGGTCTACGACTTTGAGCCCATGAGGGTGGGCTGCACGCTGGACTACACCACAGGAGACAGGTAACAGGAAGACATGGGCGAATGTGTAACCACAGTGTGTTCAACCAGAGATGACATTCAGTGAGGCAAAGACCGTATGCAATAATGTGTTTAGGAGCTTTATTTCATGGTTGTATGCTCACGGTGCTGCAAAGTATGTCCAGAGGTGGAAAGAGTATATGAAATCCTACTCAAGTAGACGTACTCTTACTTTGATGAAATCCTACTCTAGTAAATATACTCTTACTTTGATGAAATCCTACTCAAATAGATGTACTTTTACTTTGATGAAATCCTACTCAAATAGATGTACTCTTACTTTGATGAAATCCTACTAAAGTAGACATACTGTTACTTTGATGAAATCCTACTAAACCACACATACTCTTACTTTGATGAAATCCTACTAAAGTAGACATACTGTTCATTTCATGAAATCCTACTCAAGCCGAAGGGAAAGTACTGGTTCAAAAAACGACTCAAATAAAGGTAAAAGGTATGTTATTTAAGAACTTTAAAGTTATCTTGTTATTTCTAACCAAGCATTTCCAAGCATTTCTTGACTTTCGTTACTTTACACCCCTGACTGTGACAATACAAATGCACTACGCTTAAGGACGGGCTGTTAGATCTTTGTTTGGGACACAAAGGCTTTAGAAAAAGAAGCTTGGATTTAATTTTAGCATCATAATCCCAAATAATAATAATAATCCAGTAACACAGAATCTCAAAGAATGCAGACAAATCCTAGGTCAGAGGACAATACATTAATGGTGTGATGATTATGGTGGTCAGTCTATTCAAATATGTTTGATGGAACGTTTATATTTCATATCAAAATAATTGATAACTGATCAATAAAATATTGATTTGTTGTGATGTTTACCAAATTGCAGCATGTTATTTACCTGTGAATGAAATGCACACTGCAACAGTGTTAGCCTATAGGCTAACAATAGGACATACTTGTTTTTAACACAAATATTGTTTTTGCTATACATGATCCTCTCCTGAACAGGGACTACGTAACATACATGCTAAGTCTGGTGGTCTTCTACCTGCTGTTCCCCGCCCTCACCATGATGTCCTCCTATGATGCCATCAACAAACACTTCAAGAAGATTCATCATCAGAAGGTATGTTAATCCTCCTGTGAAGATTATGAATCTTATTTAAGTTGTTGTGTAAATTGTTGCACAAAACGAAAGAAGGTAAATCTATAGAAGGGCAAGGATAATCTTTGAACAAAGGGATCATTGACTTGCAACAATACAGTTCTTTGTATACCAACTGCAGTTGGTATACAAAGAACTGTTAGTCATTGGTAGATAAATATACCTATTTTTTCCCAATGGCCAATGCAGTAAAGGTTAAATATATTTCTGCCTATTTATTCGTTCCATCACTGATGACGGATACAGATGCATCTTCAACAATCCCTTTAGTAGAGCTAACTATATATATCTATTCCTATTTGTATTTTCAGTTCAACACAAAATGGCCTTTGAGGGTAATGTTGGCGTGCTGGGGACCCTATGTCGTCATGTGCGTGTACGCCTGCTTCGAGAACGTGAAGATCATCTCTCCAAAACTGAGAATGGTGAGGGAACATTATGGCGTGCCCCGTATTTTACCAGGCCTCCGCATCGTTTTGTTGATAATGGGCGGGACCGGTTGAAGTGACTGAAAATGTTTGGAAAACCTTCCTCCCTGCAGGTGCTTCCTGTGCTAGCCAAGACAAACCCAATTTTCAACGCTCTCCTCTACTCCTTCGGAAACGAGTTCTACCGAGGTGGGGTTTGGCATTTCCTGACCGGACAGAAACTCGTGGATCCGGTCGCCAAGAAGATCCGATGAACCAAAAAAACGAAAAATAATTTCAATGCATCCCAGCACACGTCAGATGCCGTCCATTCTTGTACTGCAAAAGCAATTCAGACATGTTTTGGAACCACACCAATAGGTTTAAAACCTTTCAATACATATTAAGTGAAGAAGTTGCTGTCCTGCCCATTGTTGAATAAATCAATACACCTATAAACCAAACCAACTTAATAACACTGTCAATTCTCAACAACCCTGAAAATGCACTGATGCTGCTAATGTCCCCTGTCTATTGTGACTGATCAAATAAATACATTTAATTCCCATGATTTTGCCCTATCCTGGCAGGGTTCAGGGTTCAGGGTTCACCTGAAGCAAACTAATTGAGGTTAAAGGCTAATTAATGAGACTTAGCTTGGAAGCAGTTTTTCTTGGGATGGATAGTCCTATGTTTAAAGCAAAACATACTTTTGTGGGTCAACACATGCCAACTGTGTAAGATGAACAATGAAGTTTATAATTAACTTGGGAGTGAGGCTGGGATTTAATTGAATTGCTCTTTCACAATCATGTTTCAGAGCTAGCTGGATAATCAGCATTTTTATGTAAACTATCTCTGACAGCTTTTTAAAATAAAGTAATCTTGCACCCTTATCCTCTTTCTGCTGCCCACATATATGGTCTTCTTAAAACCACATATGTGCAGGGACCATGGTGCAGGTTCACATCCAAGTGCATGTGCCTGGTGTGCACGGGGCCTCACTGTTTACTGGGTTACTGCATTTTGGTCAACATGGATAAACAAGCCAGACCTGCGTATTCTTCCCCGACATCTTGTTTGACACGCAACACCTTTACGTCAACCTGTGTGTCACCGATGCCAATTCTGACTCGCCTGAACAAGGCAGTCGTCTAAGTACTCTAAATCTTGGCTCATTATTAAGCCAGGTTCCGTTGTCACCACTCTGCTTAGGTGAATGTTGACCTTTCTTCATGCGTGTCAGGTAATTCAATTAGACCCCTAGTCCACCCGCAAGCACAGCCGCGCATGCATTGACAGGCCTCTTCTCACTTGGCCATCTTAAGTGCCAGACACAGAGAAAGGCCGTTTGTACGAACTCTGTGCTAATCTTGAGTTGGACACAACCCGATAACCCAGTGCGTCACGAGGCATGCTTCCTGCAGCGCTGAATCAATTACTGAAAAACTTTTAGTTCACACCATTTAGCTCTATGCCCTGGTTCAAGACATCGTCTTTTTTTATTCCTAAAAGACGCTAAATGTTTTTCTCCTTTTTCTGTATTTTCTCCAGCCGTACACAAACAATGGTTAGACATTAATGATTTGTATTTAAATTGTATTTTATTGTTTTATTGTTTTTACTGTGGGGTTGTTAATATTGGATTGTGGACGAAAACATATTTATCAAGTTGTTCATGTTCATATTGAGCTGACCCATTATGCAACCATTCAATCAATAAAAGAGCCAATAGTGAATCTGAACTTTTGGCTGCATATGACATTTTTGGAGATTAATTAAATCTGTTCCTACTTAATCCTTATTATGGTTTATCTAGATGAAAAAAATATGTTACACTAGAACTACTGGTCAATACAAAACATGAATTTGCTGTCATGCACTCAAGCCTGTTGGAAATATGATTTAGCAATACGAAAAGGGCAATATTTATTAATATTTATTATAAACATATCTGTTTTTTTAGTTGTTAGGGTATTATGACACGGATGGTATTTCATGACGAACATTAAATAACATCCCTCTTAAAACGCTAAGGAGTGAATGTTATGTTACAGCCACTTTACATGTGACGTGGCCCTTACAGTCATCTGGCTATTCAAGAGCACAGAACACGGAACTACACGACAGTGTTGCTGTGTTGCGATTGGTCGTTACTTGTCTATTTGAAGAGTACACAGCACCTGCTTCTCTCCCCTGCATTGGTGGAGTAAGCGGCTCTTAGACACTAACCACTTCACGGCATGACACAGCCAGTCAGCCAGTCAGTCAGTCAGTCAGCCAGTCACTGTCTTGCAGGATTACTGTGACAGAGACAGGGAATGGAAGTCTCTCTCTCTCTCTCTCTCTCTCTCTCTCTCTCTCTCTCTCTCTCTCTCTCTCTCTCTCTCTCTCTCTCTCTCTCTCTCTCTCTCTCTCTCTCTCTCTACTTATTTCTTGAGACGACGTGTTTCACAACAGCATCATGGCATTATTCAGTGCTCCTTCTTAACCTGCTAATGCTACACGGTATCAGAGACACATCCAGTGAGCTGATATGTAAACAAAACATATATCTATCGACCTGTAATTTGATTACGAAAACCCCAAACAAGTTACTGAATTCCATTAGTGAACAGTGAACACAATCAACTCACGTTGACCAATAGGCCTCATCGCCCTGCAATAAGTATAGATAGAGTAATTACATAATTCAAAAATAAATTCCTCTAAAATATACTTTAGCGCCACCTAGGGGATTAGAGAATGCTGTGCGCTGTGCTGCAGTACATGTAACTATCTTAAAACCATTTTAGATAGTTATACAGTCCATAATTACCCTAGAATAATATAGGCTGTATTCCAATGTCTGTATGTATCTGAATTGATCAAGCTGGTAGCTTCGTAATGTAGACCTATCTAGGCCTATCAAATCACATGTTTAGAATAATTTTAAAAAAACTGGTGTATTGTGTATTTTATAGTATTCAATTATATTTAAAGAATTAGGCAGCTTTAATCCTATGCAGCCCAAGAGGATGTGTGTTAGTCGGATTTTAACACAAGATGTCGCCAGCGATTCATGTGCGCGTAAAGAAGGCGCATTTATTGCGTCCAACTGAGTTTACTAATCTAGAGAATCAGCAGTAGTTCAACGTAGTGTGTGGAGAGGAACCATTGCTCACTTTTGCACGTCTAATAGACATTTAAAACAAACTGATGTTTCATATTTGACCTAATGCTTAAAAAAGAGAAATTAAAACACAGAAATAAAAAACTAAGACAATTTAAACAACACAACATCAAGTTCTATGGAAAAGTGTGTCATCATAGAATGTTTTTTATAATGGTTCTAAATTAGGCATATATTATTTTCCTATATATTATATTGTATTCTGTTTTTTTGTGTGTGTAAATAATAACCACGCAGTCTCTAAATTGTTACAGTGCTCATGATAGGCTATTATAATATGTATTAAAAACATTCCGATGAATGTAGTCGAATTAAATTACAGGGAATTTCTGGCTACGCATAGACAGACGATTGCAGTTAAGTCATACAAGCCTTCATTTGTGTTTGGCTTGACATAGCCTCCATGATGACCACATAGGCCTATATAACTCATGTGGTAGGTGGGCTACAGTCAGGGAGCCCAGTCGCGTAAATGGCAGCTATTGCTGCTGGGTAAATAAAGTCCAACCTGCTTGTTAAATGTGTACCAATGGCAAAGAAGCCATTAGTTTGCTGGCATCACAAACACACACACACACACACACACACACACACACACACACACACACACACACACACACTACGCACGCACACCACACACACTCCCACACACACATCACACACACACACACACACACACACACACACACACACTACACTACACACACACACACACACACACACACACACACACACACACACACACACACACACACACTACACACTACACACTACACACTACACATACAGGTAATAGGATAGAGACGGACGCTAAGCATCGAGTTATGAGCAACTGAGGAAAAAGCTCGCAATTCCAACTTTTCCCATTGAAGATTAGCACCACATGCCTGCATTATTCGGCGGAAAGAAATTCCACGATCTCCCCACGTCACTGAAACAACACCAAGCGCAAGAATGATGAGAGGAGTGAGGAGCACTTGAGCCAAAGAACAGCAGAGACCGATGAAGCCGCCTCCAGTCGCAAGGAGCCAGAGAAGGGGACAAAAGTTGCGCGCCGCTGTTTGTATCGCACTGCCAAGGTGGGAACACGGAAAACTATCACACACACCCGCACGCCTAGATAATGTGTTGTACATCTCCCGCCGAAAGCTCCATGTCATAAACAAGAAAAGCACAGTTGCAGTTTTTGCAGAATCGGGGGGAAAAGAATAAAGAAAAAAGTGCAGCATGGCTTCGGAAGGGGGACCTTCTGGGCTGGCCATGAGGCTGTCCGAGATGGGCGAGAAGACCCGACAGTTTGGCGGAGCGATCACGGACCCGCAGAAGCAGAGACGGATCATGTTGGTGATCGTGTGCGTGGCTCTGTTGCTCGACAACATGCTTTACATGGTCATCGTGCCAATTATTCCAGATTACCTCGCGGACCTCGAGAGCGAGCAATCAGCGCACGTTCACTTGGTCTTACACCCAAACTCTACGTTCAACCACACAAACCAAGCCAAGAGCAACAGGGACAATCTAGACGTCCAAATAGGAATACTATTTGCATCGAAAGCCATTCTACAGCTCCTAGTCAACCCCCTGTCGGGAACTTTTATAGACCGAGTTGGATACGACATTCCCCTTTTAATTGGACTAACTGTTATGTTTGTGTCCACTTGCATATTTGCTTTCGCCGAGAATTACGCGACGCTCTTCGCGGCGAGAAGTTTACAGGGTTTGGGGTCGGCGTTCGCCGACACTTCTGGGATCGCGATGATCGCCGACAAATACACGGAGGAGGGGGAGCGCAGCAAAGCCCTGGGCATCGCGCTGGCGTTCATCTCCTTCGGCAGTCTGGTGGCGCCGCCGTTCGGGGGCATCCTGTACGAGTTCGCGGGCAAACGGGTGCCGTTCATCGTACTCGCCGTGGTGTGCCTGGCGGACGGCGTGCTGCTGCTGACCGTGATCAAGCCGTTTTCCAACCGGACTAGGGAGAACATGCCGGTCGGGACGCCCATCTACAGACTCATGATTGACCCCTACATCGCCGTGGTGGCTGGGGCGCTGACCGTGTGCAACATCCCGCTGGCCTTCCTGGAGCCCACCATAGCCAACTGGATGGAGACCACCATGCACTCCACCAAGTGGGAGATGGGGCTGACCTGGCTGCCGGCCTTCTTCCCCCATGTCCTGGGTGTGTACATCACCGTGAAGCTGGCAGCCAAGCACCCACACTTGCAGTGGTTCTACGGAGCCGTGGGTATGGTCATTATAGGGGCGAGTTCGTGCGTAGTACCCGCGTGTAAAACGTTCGGTCAGTTAACTGCGCCCTTGTGCGGCATATGTTTTGGCATTGCCCTCGTAGACACCGCTCTTTTACCGACGCTGGCCTTTTTGGTTGACGTCCGTTATGTCTCTGTGTACGGTAGTATCTATGCTATTGCTGACATCTCCTACTCTGTGGCGTACGCCATGGGTCCGATCGTAGCCGGTCAGATAGTGCACAACCTCGGCTTCGCGCAACTCAATTTGTGTATGGGTCTTGTGAACGTGCTCTACGCACCGGCCCTGCTGTTGCTCTGCAACGTGTGCCGAATGAAACCGTCCCATTCGGAGAGGGATAACTTATTGGAGGAAGCTCCACAGGGTCTGTACGACACGATTAAAATGGAGGAGAGAAGCGGTAAAAATAAGGGCTATAATTCATCAGGAAAATGCCTGGCGGTTGAGGAGAACGGGTTCGATCCGTTCAAAGCACAGAGGTCGTATTCGGAGGAGTCCTCCGAGTACACTTAGTCGGCCCAAAGGCTCGTAGATTCTCCGAAACATTCCGTGGGAGAGATAGGAGGCGAGAGAGACAATGTATAGCCTATCATTTCCACTACTAGGTGTTTACTGATGTGCAATATAAACACCCAATCACCAAGATCACGATTGTGTGACCCGTTTCCAAAGTTTCTTTATTGTGTTGAACGAAGTCTATATGTAACGTTTGTCATGGACGTGTAATTTGAGTTTTTGTGAGAGACCAGAATCAGCTACGTTGAATATGTGTGCATTACAGTATAGATCGAAAAGTACAAGATCATAGCAAAAACTATAGGGGACCAACTATCAGAAGCACATTTTCCCACAAAGGTAGCCGATATATTTTAGTCTTTGCTTCATTTTATAACTCTGTATCACAGGCTGAACTCGTACTGTTTAGTAGTTCGTCAATTTGAAACTTTTGGACCTGTCTGTAATTTATTTATTTTTAAGTCTTTGAACGTCTAAAATGAAATGTATCATAGTCTAACAATGCATTTTTGTACATATGTGGATATTACGCACAATGTAAATTATTGAAATACATGTGGATTGTGGACCTAAGCACATTTGTTCTAAGCGTGTCTGTGTGCGTGTGCGTTTGCGCGTCCGTGTGTCTGTGTGGACTGTGATTTGGGAGTATGTTGTGCGTTTGGTGTGATATTTTCTTCCTGAAATGTATCTTAATAAATGTAAATGAACCCAAAGCACGTGTGGATTTATTAGCATACCCCCCCCCCCCCCCCCCCCCCACACACACACACACACACACACACACCCGAGTTTGTGTTTATTTAGAAGAGATGTCATCTAAATGTATTTAATTAAATGGGATTTCATCTTCGATATATTTAATATAAAGTACACACCCGTGCGTCGTAGGATGCTGCACAAAGTGCAAAGCCTCATTATGTTATTATTATATATAATTACATTTTTAAATAGTTTTCTAGGGCTACACATTGGATCATATTCGATCATCATCTGAATAATTGGGCAAGAAAATGTTGTGGTGAGAGAGAGTGAGAGAGAGAGAGAGAGCGAGAGAGAGAGTGTGAGAGCGAGAGAAAGAGTTATAGAGAGAGAGTTATAGAGACGGAAATCGAGCGAGAGAGAGAGTGTGAGAGCGAGAGAAAGAGTTATAGAGAGAGAGTTATAGAGACGGAAATCGAGCGAGAGAGAGAGAGTGTGTGTGTGTGTGTGTGTGAGAGAGAGAGAGAGAGAGAGAGAGAGAGAGAGAGAGAGAGAGAGAGAGAGAGAGAGAATTAGTTGCAGACCAGAAAGCATAAACAGGCCTGTGAGAACCTTTGCGGCTAATAATAAAAATAAATAAAAATGAAAACGTTGCAAATACAAGCACAAGAATAAACGAAAAACTTGACCAGAAATAACACCAGCAAGTTGATTCGAACTTTGAAGAAAAGGTACCGTCGTCCTTACCAGTACCGGTGAATGATCTTTCCAAAGAAAGAAAGAGGAGGCCAATATGCATCTATTTTGTATTGGAAGCGGGCACTGGGCACGAGCTGTAAGCAAGCTGTCAGATGAAACACGACTACATTTCGATGGGAGGAGTTTCTTGCCTCAAGGGGAAGGTTGAGACAAATACCTTCAGCATCTTTCCAAAGCGTGCGTCCGCGGTGCGTTAAAGCTTACGGTGACGTGCGGGACACGGGAGCAGTAACATGGGACCCAACGGCATGGACACAGGAGAGAATGGCACTCACACCCTTCTAACCACTTGAGCAGGAAAGCCACCACTCTTCAGGTAAGCAGGCATATTTATTTTCGTCACAATATAGGCTCTGTGTCATATTTAGTGATTTATGTGAAACTTGGATTAGCTGAGAGTCGGGGATAGAGATATAGCACAACTGAAATCCACTTTAGTCATGTCGGACAATACTACAAATTATTGCACCAAATGCAGATTATTTTGTTCAATCTTTCTGATTGTTTTTCTTTAAATGTCATTCTTAATATTTTCAACGCCTATTTGTTTAAATGTGTCCATTATAGGAGCTTATAGGCCTCGACTCTAGAGGGTATCCACCTTACTTTTCCGTGAGTGCGCTTGACAGACTGTCACAATGCCCATCCTGGAGAGAGACACATCGAGAGACCAGGGGGAAAGCCAAGTAAGAAAGATTATTTCCTAATGTTGCCATTGCTGAGGAAGTCTCTTTTTTTTTTTATATATATATATATAAATGTAGCAGGTACAAATAGTTGCTGGCCCTTTAAGAGGGGAGCTGGGGTGAACGCGCAGGAGGGAGAGAGGGACGAGCGGCTAGGACCGAACGGTAGCGGTGTGGAGCTGCACTGTGGTGCCTAAAGTGACACTTGTGACAAGAGTTATCAGGTGGTCAGATAAGGTCTCCCGTTTGCTTTGCGTGTGTGAACAACAAAACCGAGCTCCAGTGAACCAAAGGGAGAGTTAGCTTTAGTTTTCTAACCGAGCTGCAAAGCGACGCACAGACACAGACTAGCCACACGGAGGAGGACGGCTGGAAGAGCACTCAGGTGTTGAGTCTAGTGCTGGTGTTCATATCGTCTAGGTAGCTAGAAGTGCTAAAGTTAACTTTACAAGAGTTTGGTGTAGTAAGAGCTAGTTTGAACGTCGTGGATATCGGGGAGTGCTGGGTTAGGAGGACGCTACCGCCACCTTCCCCCCACTTCGTGTGTGAACAGCCATCAGACATCCTTCAAGTGCGATCTCTGCTGTTTTTGGGTAATATCTGCACCACGCTTGGCTATTAACACTGACGACACAAGATACTGTGAGCAGTCAGAGCCAAACTGAACGAAAGTTATGTTATTATAACTCTAGTTCTATGATTGTATGCGTAGCCGTCTAGGCTTCGCCTTATGGGCTTGTCCATTGCTGACAATTTTTTCAGCAATGCACCAATCAACGTGGGCACTGCCCACACTTCCCACGACACCGTGTATATAACGCGGCGCACAGCGGCGTTCGTCCTCCCAGCTATTCTTTCAGCAATTGGAGGGTACAGCAGGTGGGAAACTAGACGGCTACGCCTACAATCATAGAACTAGAGTTATAATAACATAACTATCGTTCTATTTCATGTAGACTACGCCGTCTAGGCTTCGCCTTATGGGCTAAGGTGAAGCTGCGAGCGGAGCCCGATAAATGTACTCCTGCTGGACCCAAGTCACAAAAATAAAGACCTAAGTCACAGGGCACATCAGACTCAAAAAGCCGAAGATGTGCAAAACACAACAGCTAATAGGAAACCCTGAATTCTCTTAAAAACACGAAAAGCGATAATAAAGAGAATAGAGTGAGTCTGTAACTCTGACCCAACCCGTATTTCAATTAACATGAAAAAGGGGGAATGCAGAGCAACAAGGCTTCTCCTACGTCTGCTACCATATGGGCGGATCTAGGAAGAAAACCAAGCTACCAATAGCAACGAGCAACAAGGCCCTTCCTACTTACGCTCAAAGAGGCGACAGGAGGAAACCTGCAATGTTTAATAATAGAGGACAGGATATAAAACGCCGGTTGCGAACCGTAATCAAAGTAATAATGACCTGTCACTCTTGAGCTCAGTACTCACGCTGGAACACCACCAGGTGACAGCGGAGAGAGAAAGAAGCTGAGCGACATCACGAGCGTAACAGGCTCTGATGAGCGATAAACCAATATCTAATTCGTAGAGAGGGAGCCCGACTCCAACACAGAGTGGCCGAGTGAGCCCCTGGACATGTCTAACATGTAAAAACGAATAAAAGGATCGGGGAGAGACCATGACGCAGCCGCGCAAATGTCTTCTACCGAAATTCCCTTGAATAGGACCGACGAAGCGGCCATCCCCCGTGCAGAGTGAGCTCTAACACCGAAAGGTGATGCTAAGCCCTGCCGAGTGTAGGCTAAGCAGACACCCTCACATATCCAGCGGGACAGACGCTGCTTAGAAAGAGCGCGGCCCTTGGCAGCGTCGCTATAACACACAAACAACTGTTGTGTGGAGCGAAACTCAGCTGATCGTTTCACGTACATAGCCAATGCCCGCACCGGGCACAGGAGATGCAACTCCGCCTCCGCTTCACTATATGAGGCGGGGGGTGAAAAGTCTTTAGCACAATATCCCTCGACCGAAAATAACTGAATATGTTCGCAGGATTGGGTCTAAGCAGCGCGAAGGAGCTGTCCTCGTTCAATAACAAGCAGCTCGGGCTGACAGACACTGCGGCTAACTCACCGACACGTTTGGCAGAAACCAAAGCCAATAAGAGCGCTGTTTTAAAGGAAATGACATCCAACGGGGCTTGAGACAGAGGCTCGAAAGGGTCCTTGGATAAACCACGCAATACGGTGGGAAGACACGAGAAACAGGTTTAACACGTCTAACCCCACGCAAGAATCTCTTGACTAGTGGGTGACTGAAAACTGGTTTTCCGTCATATCCTGCGTGGCCAGCCGAAACGGCTGCCGCAAAGGCTTTGATAGTGGAGAAAGCCAAACCTTTCTCCAGTAAACACTGAAGGAACCCAAGCACGCTTCCCACCTCACAGAGAGATGGGATAACGTGGTTGAGGTCACACCACGTAGAGAAAGTGCCCCACCTCGCCGCGTAAAGGGAGGAAGTGGAAGGCGCCCGAGCACCGTCCCGTGAGCCTGTGAAAACGCGTCCGGTCTGATCGGTACCGGCCACGGCTCCGTGCAAGAGAGCGCCGCTAGCTCTGGGAACCACAGAGCTGAGCGGTTCTCCGGGGCCACTAGAATGAGGGACAATCCCTCCTGCCTGACCCGCTTCAGGAGAGGATGGATTAGTTGAAGCGGCGGGAACGCATACAAGAGAACCCCTCTGAGAAGAGCCGGGGAACTCCCCCAATATCTCAGGTCTGGCGACACCGAGCGAGGTACGGACAGTAACCTGCGCTTGTGTCACTTGGGGTCCAGTCTCTGGCGAGCAAACCACCGCTGTGGTCCTGCGAGCGTGAAAACGGGAGAGCGCCAACAGGACGGCATCTCGCCGAGGAGGCGAGAGTGTCACTGTGAACGTGACGGAGTCTAGGCAAAGCCCCAAGTAGACTAGCCGGCGGCTGGGGAGCGGAGAGCTCTTTACCCAGTTGATGGCGAAACCCAACGAGGAGAGATGATTTATCACCGTCATGGTGTCTCTTCTCGCAGCTTCCTCTGAGTCGCTCAGAATCAGTAGGTCGTCGAGGTAAAAGAGAACTCTCTTTCCCTGACGCCTGAGCGGCCCCAGCGCTGCCTCTACACACTTTGAAAAAGTGCGTGGGGCCAGGGAGTAACCGAACGGCAGGCACTGGTACTCGTACGCCACGCCCATAAAGGCGAAGCGGAGAAGTTTCCTGTGAGCCTGGAGAATGGGGACGTGGAAGTAAGCATCCTTGAGATCCAGTGATGTGAACCAGTCGCCCTCTCTCACACACAGGAGCAACGCTCTGGTGGTGAGCATTCTGAATTTCCTCATGGCAACAAAATTGTTGAAGACGCGAAGATCCAGAATGGGTCTCATCTCCCCTGACTTCTTGGGAACCAGGAAGTAGCGGGAGTAAAACCCTAGGCGTGACTCGAGGGGGGGAACGACGGAGAGGCGCCAGCCTCCGTGATTTCCGCCATCTGACGTCCGGCAGCAAAACCGCCACCGGCTGGCAAAGCTGGAGGATAGTGCCGGAGAATCTAGCGACCTTCTCCACGTCGTTCTGCCGAACGGGCCGGCGAAACGGTGCGGCTTCTCCGGGGGCAAAACCCCCGAAGGCCGTAAAGAAGTCCCCGACGCGGAGTCCACATCGATGTCGTAGTCCTCCCCCGGTACCACCATGGCGTCGAAAATATCGACGGCGTCCGCAAGCTCCACTGACGGGGAAAAGAACAGGCGCCTCGAGAGGAGCACCTCTTGAGGTAGGGTGGTACAGGCGGCGCAGGAACCGGAGCCGAAAAGGCTGCCATGGCGTGCTCCGCACCGAGGCAACGGAAGCACATAACGTGCCCGTCGTCCAGAGAGAGGATAGCCGGGCAAGAGGAGCAGAGAGGCCCTGAAAAGGGCCGTACCTCTGCTGGCTCCGCCACGCCGCTGCTGCATGAAGTCATCATGGTTAATTCCGGGTTAGGGTGCACGCGAGTGCGCGCACGGGACAAGTCCATAAGGCGAAGCCTAGACGGCGTAGCCTACATGAAATAGAACTGGACCAACTGACGCCGCGCTTGTTCTCTTACACACACACACACACACACACACACACACACACACACACACACTTGCAAACTCATTGCACTGGAAGGGACATCAGAATGCTGAAGACCGAGAAAGAGACAAAAACTGTCGGCTCATTCATATTGACAGCACCCACACTGGAAAGGAAAGTTTTTTTTCTCTATGTTTAATCACTGTTGAAGTTAACAATGAGAATGGTTTCATGTTATATGCCTGTCATGAGGTAATCATATTTTTGAGAAGAGTTATGGTCTGTGTGTAAGGTTAACATAACATGCTTGTTCCGTATGATGTATGTTATCTCTACATGAAAAGGGTTGTGTTCATTAATGATTGTTAACAGTGAACTCGCACAGTAAACAAAGGTGTTTATTCCTAAATGCAAACAAGGTATTTTATTTCATGTTTCATATAGTCATATATATTACTTAGCTGGGGGTAGGGGCGCCTCGCCTGTTTAGCTAGGTTTACGTAAAGCGGGGGCAGTGTCGGGTTCACTCAGCATCTCCTATATACACTGCACACATTTCAGAGGGCCACCATATGATCTGAATCCCGCTTTACTCTTCCTAAGAAGCTGATGCTAGTCCAGGCTGCTAAACAGTGGACAACCTGCTCATTTATTTGGACACTGAGCCCATAGGCATTGGGTGTGGGGGACCTAGATCCCGTCCCGCTCAGTCCTCCCCAGACTAAGTACTGTGTTACCCCTACAAGGCGGCGGCAATCATCCCGACCACTACATAAATATTAATTTGTAATACATTGTTGTAGGTCTAAAATCGGTTATTAGGTTATTTAATTGCGGTGAACATGATATTTCAAATGTGTTCTCTTCCTTAAACTGTATATTTTCTATTACAATTTTCTACACGGAATCCCATGTCCACGTTTGATTTTCACTCAAAAAGTTGAATTATGAAGGAGTTATATAGGAGGTAGTGTTTTTCGTTTAACTTCAGGTCATGTCGTGGTTTGGTCCAGGACATGACATCGCTGTCCATGATTCTGAAAACAAGCGCATCTGAAGCTGTTCTTTCACTCGCCACCAGTGGCGTTTAAAAAGAAATGTCTCTGTTTCCTCACAGAAACAATTAGGCTGCAGAAATACAGAAAACAGTAATTGATTGAATGTAACGACGTATTCTGCTGATATTCTGCAGTGATTAGGAATAACTGAAGTGGAATCTTGTCTATTATTTTTCTGCGGAAAAAAAAGTTCTGCTCACATGTCGGTGAAATTAGAAAACAAAGCTCCCTTAAAAAAAACCTTCCAACTGACAGTTTTAACTCCAACCAATATTAATGTGTAAATAAATAAGTGCTGAATGAGGAAGATTTAGTTAGCATCTTTGTTGTGTTGGGATGACTTTCAGGTCCCAAAAGGCAGAATTTTTCTTTTGAGATGGATCCTCAAGCCATTTCAATGAATTATTTAATTATGTTCTAATAATAGGAGCATGAAAGAAAACGTGTGTGTGTGTGTGTGTGTGTGTGTTACACCCCATTAGCCTTTTAACTAATGAGTCAATGTTTTGAGATGGGATGAATTAAACCCACGAGACTCGTGATCAGTGCTCCATGGTGCGCTCTGTGTCCGAGCAGGCCTTGCCCAAGGTCCCTCTGCCTCCGCTGAAGCAAACCCTCGACATGTACCTGAAGAGTGTGCAGCACCTGGTGGGGAAGGAGCAGTTCAGCAAAACCAAAGCCATCGTGGAGAAGTTTGGGGCCCCTGGGGGGACCGGCGAGGCCCTCCAGAAGAAGCTTCTGGAAAGGAGGGAAAGTACAACAAACTGGGTAAATAGTGTTATTATTATCATGATTATTATTAACAATACAATTATTATTTGTATGTCCTTTACCCAGATTAATGACAAAGATAACTGGCACAGACAAGCTTAGGTGGACAGACGGACAGATAGATGGACGGCTGGAAAGACAGACCGACAAACCAATAGACATACAGACAGAGACAGACAGACGGCCAGACAGACAGATGGCCAGACAGACAGACCAATAGACCAACCTATTGAAACTGATTGAAATGATTGAGAGTTGGACGCCACTGTGGCCTCCGTTGCTCCCATCAGCCACACCCTCATGTATTGGTTCCCCCCCCCCACGCTCATTTATCTTCTCACAAGTACCTCGCTGAAATGGCTTCTCAGGCCATCACATGCCAGTCTTAACTCTGAACACAAAGTTCACCCAAGCGATGTGGTCACTGGTCTCTCTCTGTCTCCCTGTATGTGTGTGTGTGTGTGTGTGTGTGTGTGTGTGTGTGTGTGTGTGTGTGTGTGTCTCTCTCTCCCTCCCTCTGTCTCTTTCTCCCTGTCTGTACTCTCTCTCACTCCCTCCCTCTATGTCTATGTCTGTTCCTCTCTCGGTCTCTCTCTGTTTCTGTCTCTTTCTCTCTCCCTCCCCTCTCTCTCTCTCCCTCCCATGCAGATCTATGACTTCTGGCTCCAAGATATGTACCTAACCAACCGAGTGGCTTTGCCAGTGAACTCCAACCCTGCCATGGTCTTTCCCAAACAGGCCTTCCGAGATCAGAAAGACGCCCTCAGGTATCTTTAGTGCTATTCAAATATGTTCTGGAATCCTGGTGTCTGGGAATGTGGAGGCTTTTTTGTCCTTCTTTCCTGGAAAGTGGGGATGGCGGGAACATTTCTTGAAAGAACAAAATGTACATTATCCGAATAAGCCAGCATAATCTAGCAAAATTGCCAATTTTGGTGTTGTGAAGAACATCAATGTGCATACAGAGTATTTCCCAATGGCATTGTTCCACTTCATCCTTTTAGAAACATGAACGAGATATTCATTATTTAATAGTGGTGAACATTTTCTAGATGTGTCCTCTTCCTTAAGCCATTGTTTATTCAGTCACACCTTTCTCCACAGAATCCAGTCCACATTTTATTTTCACTCAAAAAATGTTAATTATATATAAAGTTGAGTATAGACTATAAGTATAGAGTTTTCTGTGTAACTTCAAGCCATGTCGTGGTTTGGGCGAGGACAGATGTTGCTGTCCATGGTGCTGAAAACTGCCTCACCTCCTAGAACATTTACAACACCACTCATTTACCTGCTCATTGTGAATGTACAAATTAGAATATGGAAGCCGGCCTGAAACGTATTATATTGCTAAACGAAGACCACTCACACATTTTGTATACAGTTTACCATACCTGGCTCATATAGGAGTTCACATTATGACAAATTACAATGATCACCATCACAAAAACAATCTGTTGCAGTTTGCAATGATGTTGCATTTCAATGTTCTGTCAACAGGATGGATGGTCTGTCATGGAAGCACTACAACCCCAACTCCATAGTGTAAACTTGGACATGGGAAGAAATATCTTAGAGATAAGAATGACCCTATCTTAGAGATATAAATGACCCCATCTTAGAGATAAGAATTACCCCATCTTAGAGATATAAATGACCCCATCTTAGAGATAAGAATGACCCTATCTTAGAGATAAGAATTACCCCATCTTAGAGATAAGAATTACCCCATCTTAGAGATAAGAATGACCCTATCTTAGAGATAAGAATTACCCCATCTTAGAGATAAGAACTACCCCATCTTAGAGATAAGAATGACCCTATCTTAGAGATAAGAATTACCCCATCTTAGAGATAATAATTACCCTATTTTAGAGATAAGAATTACCCCATCTTAGAGATAAGAATTACCCCATCTTAGAGATAAGAATTACCCCATCTTAGAGATAAGAATTACCCTATTTTAGAGATAAGAATTACCCCATCTTAGAGATAAGAATTACCCCATCTTAGAGATAAGAATGACCCTATCTTAGAGATAAGAATTACCCCATCTTAGAGATAAGAATTACCCTATCTTAGAGATAAGAATGTGAATGGAAGGATGTACAAATATGAATGTCTCTGAAGCGTTCTGGTGCTGGAGGAGCTAGGGGGCTGTTGTTATAGATCAGAGCCCCTGATACATAGCGTGTCCCTGGCTGCAGACGTCTTCTCCTCTGCCTTCATTCGATGATCTGTGGCCCCACCAGAACATCTGCGGCCCCACCAGAACATTGCAGCAGTCCTCCCAGCCCTGTTATTCACCATTAGCTCGTGTCAGTTCGCCACACGCTAAGTGAATGTTTCCAGAGCGCCACAGGCAGCTGGTGAAACACTGACAGCGCCACTTAGCGGGCTGGCAGTTACGGAGCATAAGCTCTCTGTGGAGACTGCGGTGAAGCGTCATTTAGGGGTGTGATGTCCTGGCTGGGACCCTCCTATCTATTGATCTGGGCCAGGGCGTAATAAGAAGAGACAGATGACGCACAACACAGGAGCTGGACAGGGCTCTGGGTTCGTCTGCTCTGGCACGCCTCCTCCTCACAGCCTTACTCCTCACACACACACACACACACACACACACACACACACACACACATGGATGCACAAAAACACACACACACAGACATACACTCACATACACACGGATGCATGCAAACACACACACAGACATGCATGCAAAGACACACACGCGCACGCAAACACACACACACACACACGCAAGCACACAAACATAAATGCTGTCCTCCGCAGCCCTGTAATTTACTCCAATGCGATTACTCCTGCAGCTCCACCAGCAGATAAGACCTTACGCAATCAGATCCACGTCCACAGCAACCACAAACAGTTTGCATGGTCCTGTTCAATGTCTCATTCAGACATCCTCCCATATTAAGACATACAAGTACAATGTATTTGTATGGGCTGAAATTTAATATACGCCCTCTTTTCTCTTTGTTTCCTTCTTTTCCAGATTCGCTGCTCATCTCATCACAGGAGTGTTAGAGTACAAGTCTCTCATTGACACGTACGTTTACCCCCCGTCTCTCAGTACAATCTGACTTCCTGATCAGGTTCGGTACAGCTGCCTGCTTTTCTGCTCCTATTTCCTCTCCAGTCAACCGTTTTCGTTGACGTGGCTTTTGGACACAAAATGTGATATAACGACGGGATTTATTTATCGTACACACGCCGTGTTGATCCCACACATCACATGTTTATCCATCTCTTGAAAGTAAAGGGAGGGAATGAAGTTTGTTCCATGTTTTTCTTTGCACCACCCAATGTACCGAGCTCAGCTTTTTCTCAGCTCAATGGTCGTGCCTCTGGGTTGTGCTCATGAGCAATATCTAGCTCAACTGGTAGAGCAAGGCATTGAAAATGTTCGATTCCCACTGGGCCCAATTGCATGCTGAGAATGCATGCACGCATCGCCATTAAGTGGATATAAGTGTCCACCAAATGGCATACATAAATCCAGACAGATGACACACTGGGAAGGGTCAACTCTTTCTAAGACCGGACTATGGGCGGCATTGGCTCAGGAGGTAGAGCAGGTTGACTGGCTATCGGAAGGTTGCTAGTTAAATCTCCGGCTCCTCCTAGCTGAGTGTTGAGGTGTCCCTGGGCAAGACACCTAACCCTAACTGCTCCCGACGCGCTGGCTGTCGCCTTGCATGGTTGACGCCATCGGTGTGTGAATGTGTGTATGAATGGGTTGAATGTTAGGCGATAATTGTAAAGCGCTTTGGGTGGCCACTGGTTAGAAAAGCGCTATATAGATGCAGTCCATTTACAATGTGCTGCATGTCTCTGATCGTCTTGTCGTACCTGCTGGCCCTATCAGACAGGCGCTGGCTGTAGACTACGCCCGGGGCCAGCTGGCCGGCACCCCGCTGTGCATGCAGCAGTACAACCGCATGTTCACCTACTACCGCCGGCCGGGTCACATGACTGACACCCAAATCGAGAGCCGTGCCTCTGCCTCGGAGCCAGAGCATATCATCGTGGCGTGCAAAAATCAGGTGAAGGCTCAGAATCTGTGCACGTGACTCCTAGGGTCAGGGGTTCAAAAGCATCCGGCAGGTATATAGCATAACGGCTAAAAAGCATACATGTCAACGATAGTATACATATAATTGTTATAAGGAATGGTAATAAGAGAATGAAGTTGGCCTGCTTAGAAATAATACTGCGTCCAATAAATCTGTCGGGGCTTACAGTGGAAAAAACGGATAACAAAATCCCTGCTGATTGAGTATCCCAGTTGCCATTTCCCCAATCATTATCTAATGAAATATGCTAATTATTCCTTCCTCTCCCTAGTTCTTTGTGCTGGATATTATCTCAAACCAAAAGAGGCTGAATGAGATGGACATCTTGTCCCAACTTGAGAAGATTGTGTCCATGGCAGAGAAGTCTGAGGAGCGTCTTCCCCCTTTCGGTCTCTTCACCTCCGACGGCCGGACGGAGTGGGCTCAAGCCAGAGATGTGCTCATAAAAGGTCTCCAACATTCAACAAAAATCGGTCACACTTATTCTGTTAAACATCATAATAATAATAAAAAAGGAATGTTGCATAATGTTAATCGTCATTGAAAGCCCCGCATCAAAAATGGACAGCAGTCCATCGGACCACCGCTCCGCAGCTAATTTCACAAGGACCTCCTGTTCCTCTGGTTCAGACCCGACTAACAGGGCGTCCCTGGCGCTGATAGAGAGCTGTGTGTGTGTGGTGTGCCTGGACGAGCCCACCAAGCTGGAGCCCAGTGACACCAACCGCGCCCTGCTGATGCTCCACGGAGGGGGCTGCGAGATGAACGGCGGCAACCGCTGGTACGACAAGTCAATGCAGGTAGGGCCAACGATGAACCCCCAAAGACAGGACAGAATAGGCCTTATTCACCTAGCGGCCATCTTGGTACCAAACGCTAGCTGGGTGGCGTTTGGAACCAAGATGGCGGAACTGAATGTGAAATGCGGAACTCTGCATTCAGTTCCCCCGACCCAACGAACGTTAAGAACCAAGATGGAGCCAAGATGGCCGCTAGGTGAATAAGGACTTTAGAGAAGGGATGGTGGGGCGCATTGTTTTTCTTGAACACAGATATATGCTCTCCCAGTTTGTCGTAGGAATGGACGGTGTATGCGGAGTGCTGTGTGAGCACTCACCCTTCGAGGGGATCGTGATGGTGCAGAGCTCAGAATACCTGCTGAAATACATGTAAGTTCTGCATGCGTTGGAGAATGAAGACGTCACATAGAAAGTAAGCTTCCAGCAATGCAAAGATCGAAGTGTCCAAAATATGCTGATGTGTTGTTTTGAGTAGGACAAGGAGCCCCTCCAAGATGGCAAGGTCAGCCAGCGTTACAGATCTTTCTCCACCGCGAAGGCTACCCTGGAAGTCCAATCCTCACATCCAGGGACTTCTCACAGCATCTTCAGATAGACTCCAGAGGCAAGGACTACACTACTGAACAGACCTAACACAACTCATCTCAAGGACTACACTACTGAACACACCTAACCTAACTCATCTCAAGGATTACACTACTGAACAGACCTAACTTTACTCATCTCAATGACTACACTACTAAACACACCTAACCTAACTCATCTCAAGGACTGCACTACTAAACAAAGCTAACTTAACTAATCTCAAGGACTACACTATGAACAGACCTACCCTAACTCATTTCACGGAGTTAGCAGCCCTAGACAAATCAGACATCCCAGACTTCAGCCTTTCAGACATGTAGAAATTATAAAACACCACACAAATACTTTTCCCCAAACGGAAAACCCAACAATACAAAAACAGGCTGCACGTTCACAAACCATTACTTATGGTGATGTGCAGTATTTGTCTGCAAGTTACATATTTTTCAATGTCTTCTTTAATACAGGCTAGTCGCTAACCTTGATATGGATGCCTACAAGTTCAAATTCTACGGGAAAGAATTCATCAAGAAGCAGAGGATGAGTCCAGATGCATACATACAAGTGGCATTACAACTTGCCTTCTACCGGTACAACCACACAGTCACACACAGATTTAACACCTCAAGGTGTCCTGTAAAATCAGTCGGCTGATGTTTGACAGGCTTTGCGCTTTTCTCAGATGCAACGGCCGGCTTGTATCCACCTACGAGAGCGCCTCCATCCGTCGCTTCCAGGAGGGTCGTGTGGACAACATCCGCTCTGCCACCTCAGAGGCCCTGGCTTTCGTAAAGTCCATGACAGATGAAAGGCCCGCTCTCAGCGTGAGTCATTGTTCTCACTTTGGCCTTAATCACCGTGCCTAACTCCCATATTGCTGTTCACCATGTCTGCCTAAATGAATCAGGCACCTTCTCCCCCACCTTTGGCGATTGAAAATGAGCCCAGGTCCCCATTAGCAGAACAGGTGGCTTTTCAGCAGATTTTACGCCTGGACTACACAGCATCTCTTCAAAGGCACACCGCGGTGATGCATTAGGTTTGTTTATCCTTTTGTCCTCTTACTGGTTTCAGGATTTGGAAAGAATGAAAAAACTGAGGGACGCCATAAAGGCCCAGACTGACTACACAATTGCAGTAAGCGGGCTCCATTAGATAATGTTCAATTTGATATGAACCTCAATGAGATGATATTGTCTCACACAGCTAACAGTTCGGCCTCAATTGTTTGTTTGGCAGGCCATCACAGGGATGGCCATAGACAATCACCTCCTGGGACTTCGTGAGATGGCCAGGGAGCTCAAGATGGAGAAGCCGGATATCTTCTCTGATGAGACGTACCTGACCAGCAACCACTTCATCCTCTCTACCAGTCAGGTGGGTGGGCTTCTTGTCAAGTTGTTCCCATGGTGATGGCATTTTACAATTCATTCAAAGAAAATACTCATACTTTAAGCTTCAGAGATATGTTGTAAGATGTTTGCACCTTGCACATCTAACAAAGTACCACTGCTAGTGTCCTGGGCAGCAGTAATACAAGACCAATCCCAGGAAAATAAAATCGGTTTTTTGATGCACATAAAGCAGCTGGCACATGCCTAAAGTCTATCGAGCCGCCGAAGCGTGACCCTCTATCATCACCAGGTCTCTCGACTGCTTTACAATTCCATCGTTTCTGGTTAAAGTTCTGGTCATGCCCAGAGGATACATTCTATTCGGCCGCCATTGCTCTGTTGCGTCTTAACCTCTGCATTCCCGGCAGCTGGTTAGATCCTGGTTAGGGTCCTCGGGTCCTTACCCCATTCCACGAACCCTGACGCATGCTGTGACCTCCAACGCTCCCTCCCAGGTCTCCACGGTGATGGAGATGTTCTGCTGCTATGGTCCCGTGGTGCCCAATGGCTACGGGGCCTGTTACAACCCGCAGGCCAATCACATCGTCTTCTGCGTGTCCAGCTTCCGGGAGAGCACCGAGACCTGCTCGGCGGTGTTCACCAAGGCCCTGGAGCAGGGTCTGCTGGAGATCAGGGGTCTATGCCATAGAAGTGCTGCTGCTGCTGCTGCCTCCAAAGCCCCTACTGCCCCCATCACCACTCCCATGGTGTCCAAGGGGTCTGGAGGCAGCCAGGCCACCGACCAGGTGGACAAAGCCTCAGGGAAATGAGCGTGGTGAGTGGTCTCTCAAGGTAGACCCTTTTGTTTTTAAATGCTCCAGCTTACAGGTCTGCACTTCAGGTGGCCCGGTTTTGCGTAACTCAATCCAGAAGGTATTTCGACCAATCATGACACAGTGTTCATGAAAACACAACCCCCCCCCCCCCCCCCAGGAAATATAACCCAGGTAAGCGACTGTAATGCATAGCCTGACACCGTTTCCTGATTGGTCAAAATACCTTGGATACGGTTCTGGATTTGGGAATCCGGGGACCAAGAAATGTGGTGACCTAAAGTACAGACATGTAGACTGGACCATTTAAAGAAACCGTGCAGCTACTCATCTGCTTTGAGCGACCAAATAGAGGTAGACAATGGCCTGATTGGGCTCCGCTCCTCTCAGCAACCATAGCCGTAGTTTTAGATTCACCAGTGTGGTCGTGTGCGTATTATCTGTGCAATCATGTGTGATGAACACATAACCTCAAAGTGGAAATGCAAAGCCTTAAAACTCTCAAATTATATATATGTTATATATGTGTACATGAAAAAGTATAATTACATTGTATGTAGACCTAGGTGGACCTAGGTAGACCAAGGTGGATCTACAGGGGCTTCACACTGCTCTCTCCTTAGCACCAGCTAGGCTAACGTTAGCCCCAAAGCTAGGATAGCCCATGGCTTACTTACTACACCCATGTTCTCCCACGTTTCTGCTGGCTCAGAGGTAAGTGCCCTGGTCTTGATTCACACTGGCTATTTCGGGTTCCGTGTTTTAATCTATTTCTTGAGCTAGCGGCGAAAGCTTAGCAGTTATAGTGTGAAAGCCCCAACGTAGACCTATGTAGACATAGGTAGACCTAGGTAGACCTAGGTGGATCTAGGTGGATCTAGGACGGACCGTGTGTCCAGGGCTGATCTGGCAAAGCCCGGTAGACTGAGCCCCCAGTGCTCAGCTGCTGCCATTAGGAAACTAAAGCCATGGCTGCTTTCTAACCACTGATGCTGATTCCACGGTCAACGCCTCCATCAGGGGAGTGAATGACCCCAGCTATATCAGTGTGTACGCTGTAAGTGACACATGTTAATGCGTGTTTGTCTGTTCCACATCTGGGGTCTGCCTCTTAAGTGCAATATATATATATATATATATATATGTGTATAAATATCGATGCATATTTATCACGTGTCAAATGTATCGTCATTCGTCATGCAGCGTTCTACTCTGTGGTGTTGACTAATGTATTAGTGTAGGCTGGAGACAGGTAGCTTCTGGATCCAGTGAAATGCGGATGCTATGGTTGCTGTTATCCCGCTGTTACAGTTTCTAAATATCCAGAGTGGGGGCTGAGGTCGACTGAGCGGTGGTGTGATAACCTTTGAGGTGGTCGTGTCTGCAAATTGCCACTGATGAGTTTAGTTAGAAAAGAATTGTTCTGAAGAGATGACCCATCCTATATAAATGTACAATCAATCACGTAGGAATGTATCGTGATAATATATGTATTTCTTTCTACATGAATATCCTGTAATCCAAGCACTAGTGTGCATTAGGAACAGTATTCGTTTTCACTCAGAATACAGTGGGGACTGGGAGAATCAAACCACTGTGTCTATGTTTTACTGAGGATTTCCACTAGTGTGTTTCACTTAGAGGTAGAATTCAAATAGTAATTAAAGTAGTATATTTATATTTTTTACTGTTGCTATTGTGTGTAATAATTACACAGCTGATATAATAAGGGTATATGTGCAATTCAAAAATATTATATTAGAGCCATGCATGTCATGGTAGGTGAAGACATTGAATTTGTGTTGATTTGTCTTTTTAATATGCAGCTAAAAACGTGTGTTATTATCTGTGCAATAGAATGTCATGCATGCTGCTTTGGTCAGCCCAGATCTCAGTTCATGTTGTTTGGTTCCTGGCTGTTAACGATGACAGGCGCACACACACACACACACACACACACACACACACACACACACACACACACACACACACACACACACACACACACACACACACACATACATACATACATACATACACACATACACACATATACATACAGACACAGAAAAGGGAAGATTATAGGGGAAACATTGGGAAAGATACAACAGCCTTGCCTTAAATGTAGAGATGTGTTTATCTTTCTAAAATAATAATTGAAACTGTTACTGGAACTCAAGAGAAGAGGCTCATCTAAAATACTGTGATGCTTTGTGAAGTTGTCCTTCACCTTCTATGTGTGATGCATAATAATACAGAATATGAATGTAATCATTTTGTTTGTCAGAAGTTGTCCCTCTTGTAAACATGGTCCAGTGAGATGCTATGTGGTATCATGATCATGATGTAGTTATGAATGCTTAGTAAACTGTCCCCACGATGCCTAGCATGACGAAAAATAGGAAAATAATCCACTATTTTTTTTAGGCCAAGAGTTTATTTTTATCCACATCTATTAGATCATCTAATTCTACTTGCTGGTGATTTGATCTGTTTGTCTGAAGAGTTACATGTTGTAAAATATATAAAATGAAATAAAATGGCAACAATCTGACTTTTCTTTCAATCATGCATTTTTCTAGCAGGCACTCCTCCAATTAATGATCTCATGCATGTGCCATCAGAGAAATAAATTAGTTTTTTGAGACTAAAGACACATGTAGTCTTTTAGCAATTAGCTATTAGCAGAACCTATTGCTGTTATCCTCATAAGGCCAAAGACAATTAATTAAATTAATAATAATTAGTAATTCAAGATTTAGTTGCACTCAGAGAGACGAATACAAATACAAAATAAAATACATACTATGTTCAGTGTGGCAAATAACACTGGAACATGATGGAACAGACTGCGTTTTATCAATAAGTCAAAGAATAACTAAAAAGTTGGAGAAGCAGAGAGAGCAGATTGCCCGGTGGTTTAAAAGACATCCAACAGATAAACCAATTTCCCTTTGACTAATCAACAACCCAAAAGTACTCAAGCTGTGCAATATCATAGTGCTTAGGGTGACGTAGTAAAGCACCAATGACAAACACTCGTGTCAGCATGCACAACAACGGCATAGCCGACCTACTTCTCATGCGGCTGTCTGCACACTGTCGGCCACTGGAAAGGACCCAACAGATGGTCGCGTTCGTCACCGTTGGTTTCAGGATGTCTTGAGGGACAGACCCAAGCTTACCTCCCCAACTGGATCCAGGGCCAGTGTGCCTAACACGCGTACCTCCACCCCCCAAAATCTCTCCTCTAGGAAGCACCACCTCAGCCAGCACTCAAACAATTAGCGGATCTTTTTGTGAACGACTAAACTCCTGCCAAACCTTTTTCACAGCAAATTGATTTCAGGTGCTGTTGTTTAACTCGACCAGCCCCACGCGTCCATTGATGGAGGAGGGAAGTTGGGTGAACAGGGGAGGAGGTCTGTTCTGGCGGTGCCCGGTGCCCGGGGATCAGCGGGTGACAGGCCCTGCCGCCCGCGATCGATGGCGGGAGGTCAGCGGTCGGGGGACGGAGGCTCACCTGCCGGCGCCGCCATCGACTGGAGGGGGTTCTTATTGACAAAAGCCCCCGGTGTTTGCCTGTCAGGGGACAGAAAGTACCAAGAAATACTTGGTGCTATGGTAAAAATAAAAGACAATCTTCGCACGGTCTGCCATAGGAAACCACAGTTTCAGGTAAAAACGTAGTCTATTTCAGCGGGGTAGGTACATCGGGGTCTATTCCGATCATATAAATGATGTTAATCAATTATAAAACTGTATAAAATGAGTTTGTTAATGACAAATTGTCACTGCGATATCAACCCATCGGTTAATGCAGCTGGGGTTAGTGTCTACCGGGGTCTACTGATCAGAAGACAGTCGATACCAACATTGGGCTTAATATTAATCAATAACGCAGTAGGAGTGTGGAAGCAGCACACAGCAGCACCAGTGACCACCCCTGCAAAACACGTCCCACTCATCACCGTGGACCAAATCCTCCTCTAAATCATCCAATCTAATTAAACATCATCTAATGCATAAAAAAGTGACAGGTAGGCCTACGACACAAGCGTCTGAAGTCGTTCTGCAACCAATTAGTGCCAGTGGAGCTGTCACCCGAGCGCTCTTCCACAGTTTATCCTTGATGGGACAGAGAAGGAGCCATGCAGTGACAACGCAGCCCGCTTTGAAACCGAAATTGAGCCTGACGTTTTTCCTCCAAAAAATGAATGAGGAAAATGCATATCTGCCCTCTGTATTTCAGGTATTGAAACGCTGACATTTTTAAGGAAATTCAGAGAATCCATTCACCGTCATTCTTAAAATCGTTCAATTAAGGCAGGGCCTGTAGCCGTCTGGTCTCCCCTTGCAATGGGATTCTGATAATGACCCTTCTGGCATTTATGAGAGAAGTGCTCCCTGGGAAGAAGTTCCACTTCACACGCCATCTTGGAGCCTAATTGGCCGAGAAGCGGTGGCCCATTAACGAATAGCTTGCAATATGGTGGTTTATACCCAGAGCAGAGGGCTGGGCTATCCCTTCAAACATTTTCTAATACAAAAGTTGTATTATATTTAAAAAATATATATATGAAAACGGATTGATATGACAGCACCTCTTACGCACTTTTAAATACCGATACTTAAAAATAAAGAGCCGTCGTTAAATTGACAGCTGAAATCATTTGATGACTATTCATGATGACGGTAATGGCAGAGCATTCATGAAAGTTGAGGACCATTATGAGATGATAGACGAAGATATGATAGATGAAGTCTGACTATTTACAAGTGGCGCCTTTTCATATTAATTGCCTGAAGTAATATATTAATACTCATAGGCACTGCTGTTATTCTCCACTCATCAATAAACATCTGTTCATCGCGGATCCGCGAATGAAACACAAGGGACTCAAAAATGAGGTTTGCTGTGGAGCGAAATGACGCAGTAATTGCGCACAGCTGCGACGGAACGGCGCGCTTAAAACACTTCCCCGCAGTCTTCGCCTCCTCCACTGTTTTGACGTGCTTTAATGAGGGCTGCGCACGGGGACAAGATGGCACCTACTCATCTCCAAGCGCGCCGACTCTTCATTTCTTTTTTTGCGATGACTCCTCACACAGGGCAGGCGTTCATCCTCGCCGTCGATAATCCATCCGCGCTACTGTAAATGTGGAGTCTAAGCGGTGTTGGCAACGCGTGATTCATTCTTGTTATTGGGGAGGGGAGTGGGGATCGATAACCAATTGGGAGATGACTTGTGGTCGTGTGTTGGGTTCCACATCGCCAGGCCTGGTGGAGAGGTGCAGTGTAAATCTTAAGGTAGTAGTGGTGGTGGTGGTGGATGTACCGGGCGTGGGCTGCCCGTGGCCCATCACCGCAGAGTGATTTATGCCTGTGTTCTCAGATGGAGGCTGCAGGAGCGACCAGGCTCTGTGTGTGTGTGTGTGTGTGTGTGTGTGTGTGTGTGTGTGTGTGTGTGTGTGTGTGTGTGTGTGTGTGTGTGTGTGTGTGTGTGTGTGTGTGTGTGTGTGTGTGTGTGTGTGTGTGTGTGTGTGTGTGTGTGTCTGCTAGCCACAGGGTTCTGTGTGTGACTTGCGGAGAGGGGTCTGTCTAAGGTCGACCCACAGTCCCGGGCATGGAAGCTATGTCACGGGGCTTGAGACTTGCGACGTGTAGGACACATGCGGCCATCAGAGCTTGAAAATAACAAGCGTCGAGTGAAACACAAAACATCCTACATTAATATATGGTTTATATATTTTACAGCACTTTAGGATAGTTTTAGATGAAAAGTGCTGTAGAAAGTGGAATGTATTGTTTGTATTAGTATTACACTTGTTTAAAAAACCCTTTACTTTTATACTATCTTTACCACTTCTTACAATAAACTCTTTAAGTTTATTCTGAGTCTCAGTGTCAATACACTTCAAAGAATTTCCACCACAGCAGTCAGACCCTGCACTCGGTTATTTGTGTGACGCGGGGACGAGGTGCACACTTTGCTGTGTGCATGACTGATGAGATAAGAGTAGAGGTCAGGGGTGGGACTGTGTGAAGGACAAGTGGTGCTCTGCCTGCTGATTGGTTGGTTTGTGTGTGGAGGGGTACAAACAACACAACTCTAATGGCTGCTATGCAAAGGTTTCCAGCCCAGATCCGATCAACTCATCATCATCACCCTCATCCTCTTCATCGTGCCCTCGATGGACAGCATTACCCCCCCCCCCCCCCCCCCCCGCCCACCTTCACCACTCTCAAAAGAAAAGGAGGAGCAGGAGAAGTCATGCAGAGAGGGAGAAGGAATGACACAAAAGGAGGCATGAGGGGAAAAGTCAAGTGAAGAAGTGCGTGAGTAACCGCTTGTGCCAGGCCGGGGTCGTCGTCCAACCCGGAGTCGGCCGTCCACAGAAAGTGTTCCCAAGAAGAGACAACCGCTCGAATGCTCCGCTCCACATCGCCGGCGCAAACGGGGCGTTCCAGCCGTCTAGACCCCGGCGACACCACGGCGTCTCCGAGAGCCGTTTCGCACGAGTGCCCAACGAAACGTGAATCTGAGAGGACAGCAGAGAGAGAGAGAGAGAGAGAGAGAGAGAGAGAGAGAGAGAGAGAGAGAGAGAGAGAGAGAGAGAGAGAGAGAGAGAGAGAGCGAGAGAGAGAGAGAGCGAGAGAGAGAGGTATTTATTGAAGAGGCTAGTGCTCACTCGTCCACCTCACACAGGCCTTGTGGGTTCCACGGCGTAACCATGACACATCACACGAAAACACAGATATGTCACGAGGCCACGAGCTTCGAAGGACGTCCCGCGTAGAGAGTGACAAGTTGAGTGAAGACATTCAACACGCGACCACATAATGTCGCTGGGATAAATAAGAATGAATGAGGGGGTTGTACTCCAGTGTGTGAACATTAATGCAAACTATGCATACAGTTCATACATTGTGCTGAGACGCTTCTTTGATTGGGTCCCACGTGAGCTGGGGGGGGGGGGGGGGGAGAGAGAGAGAGAGAGAGAGAGACGACACGCCGTGGAGTGCTGTGGCTCGCACACCCTCTGCCTTGGCCAATTACAGCACTCCGTTAAGAGAGAGCGAGAGAGTGCCCAACGGGCCGAGTACTCACACACACACACAAGATCTGATGAAGGTGTGTTTCTTGCCTCAATATTCAAATAATAAATACATCACTAAAAGGTGAATGTCTGTGGTTTGTTACTTTATAAATATCTGCCGTACAGGGAGTTTATTGTTTTGCTTTGGGTAAAACAGTTTTGACCTAGGAGCTGTGGATCAAGAGATATGAACTATTTAGCATAATGAGATCAACTTTGCCTATATGTTACCAACGTGTTTTTTTCCCTCCTAGAATCAAACTTAGAACCTAATTCATTTTTTGAAATGAACGTGGAAATATTCAATCATTTCCTTTTAACTTCACATGTCACTTGAAAATAACCCATCTTAAAGTATCCCGTTCCTTTTCCAAAACGTCTACCCAGGCGTACAGAGAGCAGCCTCTGCTCTGTGGCGCTCCTGGTGGAGGGCACTTCCTCCCAGGGAGCGGATCAGGAGTACAGGATGCAGCGGCGCGAGACGGGGGCTGTTAGGGTAATAGATCTGCTTAAGGAGCGCCCGGGGGCCGCGGTGCCGGCCGTGACAGAGAGACAGCATCATCCACACCGCGGTGGAGGAGCGTCCTCTAAATCACCCAGTTACTGCGGGGAGCACAGCGACGATAAACCCCCCCCCCCAGGGGCCAAGGCAATGGGCCCTTTATGAGCGTTTGGGTAATTGAACAGCGGGGCGTCACAAAGGAGGCTCGATCTGTTAAAGACGCGTAGACAAAACGGGAGGCAGACGGGTGAACGCGATATCTGCTCCTCCGTTCTCTCGTTCTTTCTTTCCCTCTTTCAGTCTGTTTTCCACATCCCTTGTTTTGCAATGCCCTGCCAAAATGACTCAGTTTGACTCAAAATGTCTTGTCGGTTCCGTATAAAACTATTTGTTTATTGGACTTGTGTAATAAGTCTCTCTAACTGGAGCCTGACGGAGTCTCTCTATAAGTGTGAGATACGTCCGGGCTGGTGTTTAGCGATGGAGCGATGACATCATCCAGGTTGTGTGTGTGTGTGTGTGTGTCGCGGTGGAGACAGGCTTGTCGTTGTATATGGAGTCTATATGGACCCTAAGACAGATGGCTCCTGTGGCTGCTTTGTGGCCCCTGGGAGTGAACTTGTCAGGAGAGAAGAAAGAAAGAGGAGAAAAACGATCCAGTCCCGCCACAGACTGTGTTGCTGTGTTTATCATGTCCTCAGCAACAGGCAGGGCAAGGCTGTGCACAGAGGGTATTTAGTCTCCTGAAGGGGAGGAAATCAACACTTAACACGGTCACCTCCGACAAACCTTCCCAGGCGGCCATTAAATACATCCTGAACCTCAACGCCGTCCGATTTAATTGTAAAGAATCAACAACAGGTAAAGGCGATATTTATTTGTTCAAATAAGTGTTAAAAAGCTATGTTCCGGCAGCCATCACTGACTCCGAGCGTTTGGTCGGAAACATGGCTCTCTCAGTCCCTCTGCTCTGGTATCCCATTGACACCTCATCAGCTTACACAACCCAACGCGCCAAGCGAACAGAAACGGCTGAACAAAAGATCAATCAAGATCTGTGATGTCATCGACAAGTGTTTTTGGTATTTGTTCATTCATTTATTTGTTTAATTCCCTTTACCTGACATTTTCCAAGACCTTCCTCCGCGATGGACAGAGAGGAGCATCAGGCTCCAGGAGATTCTACCGACACTAGGAACAATCACACAATACTAACAACACACAACAATCCCAACAATCACATGCAACAAAACACAACAGCCACCACTTAACAACACATCGGCTTGGACTGGAGGCAGGGGAGGGAAGTGGGAGATGCAAAGAGGGTTGGGGGGAGGAGTGAGGGGAAGTGAGTAGGTAGGTGAGTGGGTGGGTGGGTGGGGGGGGGGGGGGGGGGGGGGGGGGGTTAGCTTAGCGGGGGTGGGCTGCCAGCCTGCGATGTTCTCTGGGTGACAGCTCTGTAATGACCCAGCACACCGGGCGCCTGGAGGTCCACTCTGCCAACGCTGCTCTGATAAGCCCCCCGACAAACACAGACACACACACACATGCACCCACAGACATGCCTATATGCACGCACACACACATACGTATGCACACACACAGACGTGTATATATGCACACACAGACCAACATGTATATATGCGCACAGACACACAAACACAGACACACACACACACATACATGTTGACACAGACACAGACACACACACACACACACACACACATACATGTTCACATAGACCCACATACACATGTATACGTATACACACACACATACACACATACACGTCAACCTGCTGCATGTCATAGCCCTTTGGTGCAGATCCCCCCCCCCCCCCCCCCTCCGCCCCAACGTCACAAAGAGGCAGCCTACGGCGCCATTGAAATTACTTTGATTGTGAGAACAAGTACTTGTGCAAGTAGTTGTACTTTTCCTAGTAGTCGGTTGAAGTTTACTCCGTTCTGAAAAGTACTACTGCTGCCCTTTAGTTTTTTCTCCCCACACTAATCAGCAGCCCCCTGCCATGTGCTGGAGCATAATCACACTCAGAAATGATCAAGGCCCCACATTCGGCAAAATTGTCTGCTTTGAAAAATGTGTGCGAGAGACATCTGTCCTGGGCAGCTGTGAACCTCGGGAGACGAGCATCCGTCTGAAGTGGTGACACAGGCCAGCGAGTCAACACAGAGAAGATCAGCCGGCGACAGCCACGCAGGGTGAACAACCAGGTCCCTACTACGGAGCCCTGTGGGACCCCTTATGATGGCCGCGACAGACCACAGCCACATCTTGAAATATAGAATGATTGGATTCCATATTCTGTGTGTATAATAAGTGTCCTCACATACTTTGAAAGCTCTGCCAGATGGACAGGGGGTCTCGTGGAGGATGGCCTTGTGAGGACAGATGGCACTATGCATCCCCAGGATGCAGCAACAAGTGTGCAATTAACCGGCTGAGGTGACTTCAAATCCACTCGGCGGAACCCTGAAGATAATGTAGCCGTACTCACTGGTGTCTCCAGCTCGGCTCGCCGCAGTTAGGCCGACCTCTATATCATTACGTATGCTGGCAATCGCACCAATGTGCAAGAATGATGCGTTAATGGTTAATTGTCCTGTGTTAATTGTTGGATTACCTTAAGTGAATCTATGTGAGCAATGATAATATTGACATGAACGGAAAAGTAAAAAATGCATGTTTTTAAGTGAATTAGAAAGTGAAAAGCAATATTTAAAGTAGATAATAAAAGAAAAGCACTTACAATCAATAAATGTGAGCATATGAAAAAGACTAAATTTATGACATGCTTCATATCAATTGGCAAATCAAATGATAAAAAAAGCGCATGTTTTTAATTGCACCAAACCCCCTTTGGTTTTAGACATAATAAAAAAGCAGGATACAAGTGATATAGGAGATCTTGTCAGTCTTGAGAAAGCAATGGTTAAAAGTAATATCACTCCTCTCCTCCTCAGCCTCCTGGGTACACATCAAACTGATGTTTGGCAATCTGATCTCAAGTCTAGAAAGAAAAAAATACTTAAATCACTCGATCTTTGACCTCTTGGAGCGGCCGGTCGGTTTGGTTAAAAGGCACACCTAATAGATTTTTCCTTTCAGATCAATTGTGGAAGGGAACACTTGAACTAAGGATGGCCGTCGCGGCCTGTCAGCGATAAAGAATGGTTTTTACACTAGGATATCCACTCCTCCTCCTCCTCCTCCTCTTCCAGCATCCAGCTTCTTGTGTTTTACTGACTCTAGGCTATTTGACAGGGGAAAAGAAAAGACACGCCGATTTGAGCCGCGTCGAGAGGAACAGCCCAGAGACAAGGAACTATCTCAACATGCACACACTCGGAGCACAGAGCGCTGCAGACACAGCAGCGACCACAGCGCTCCTGCACAGCCACAGCACACACGAGGGAGAGTGGAAACATTTAGGGTCGTGTGAACCGAGGACAACGTAGCTTCTTTCCTTGTTTTGTAACACAACACATCCCCCCAAAAAATACGAGCAGGATTATAAGTACAACTGTTTTCTAAAGTATGTACCTTGAGAAACGTCTGATAACCCAAGATTGCAAAACAACCCCACCATGCATTATGAGAGAAATGTATGTAAAGCTCATTTAAATTTACATTTAGCACTTCCCTTGCATCAAGAAATGGTAAACAATATGAACTTAACAATGGTGGGCAGCTGAACAATATATTGATATAAATGTACAAATATTTTTTTAATATCATGGAAATTAGAGAGCTAAAATATGATGTGGATTTGCAATAGCCACTTCTTCGCCTAAAACCATGTGAATTTTCAGATGAGCGTTAACAGGATTGTGTGATTGTGGGTTTGCTTGAAAGTGCAATAACGCAATAAGCAATAATGGAGTCATTTCCATATCTATTGATGTTAGTATATTGATGATATTTTCCAGTGCACAGTATATTGGAAAAACTAGAAATTGTTGCAAATAGCAAAGCAAAAAATTATATTTATGTATTCATGTAGTCCCTATGATGTTAATCCAAATAAACATAAGGACATCTCAGGGTTTGATGAAACTTGAAAATCAAGCACATGTCTTTAATCAGTGTCCAAGACAACACTGCATATCTTGTTCAGATACTACAGAGACCAACCCCGAACCAACTAAAATAGTATGCAAATACAATCCAAATGGGACGAAAATGAACTGGTACTACGTGTGCCAATTCAAAAACCATTTCTCAAATATGGGGACTGACCTTTCGGGATAATGGTGCCGCAGAAAGAAAAGGAATGAATTATCAGTTAATGCCAACTTCAAAGAAAGCCTGATAATAAACTGCTTGGCGATCGTTCGGAGTCATAGGCAAGGAGTTCAGAAAAGTGACATTTACAACTCAATTAAATTAGCGAACACAAAGTGCTACCGTCACAATGTTGAATATCTCGTCACTGATGGGAGACGTATCAATCTCTGGCTTCTGTGTTGCATCCTGAAAGGTCAGATCACGTACAGGATCAGCACCCTAGGGAGACCATCCTGTTGTGTGACCCCATTGGCGTCCCATGGCGGGAGAGCCACCAAAGGCTGTTTTGAAATCAGCACGCTACAAAGACGGACCCCCCCCCCCCCCGCCCCCCACGGTTTAGCTTAGCCCCCAACTCCGTGTAGTTTGGCAGGAGCGAGCCAATAAGAAGCCTGCATCTCATCCGTTTACGTGTAAGGCCCGGTTTCCGTTCAGTAGTGCGTTCACAGGGGGAATGTTGCGTCATCGTAGTTGTAAATAACGCCAGGGCCTGGACACGCGAATGTCAGGTGAACATGTCTCACGGAATAGGTTCAGGGATGAGCTAACCATTTGTTTAAATGATGAATATATGGATTAGTAACTAGGAATAGCAGGTCACCTTACTATTATTGGCTACAACAGACATCGATTTGTCTAAACATACATTTGAATTAACATTGTGTCAGACATACAAGTCGTCCAGCTGTGAATGAGCTCCGTCCAGCTTACTTCCTCTCAATAGTTTGTCATCGTTTGTCCACGAGTCAAACTGTTCCGTCATCGTCACGCCTAGTGCTTCGTCTGTCACCATGACCCACTCACAAGACACACATCTGGCAAACATGACTTTCACTATGCGAGTGACGTTCTCAAAGACGATCCTGTCCTCAGTGCCTTTATGCATATGCGCCAACATAACACACTAAAAACAAACCCTAATGGGCCGTATATTGCCTGGGATACCATTAGAGCGTGGGAATAGGTTGGCAAAAATGTGAGCGCTGAGCTGCGTTATGCTAATGAAGACGAGAGCCGTCTGAACAGGCGGAGATGTCCCACCGTCTGAGTCTTGTCAGTGATTGGCCGTAGTGCGCTCCGCTCTACGTAATGAGGTGTCATGTACAGGTGATATTAAAGTATGACCTTATTAAACCGCTGGGTGGAGGGACGAAGAGATAGCCAGCGGGTGGGGATAAGTCGTCCCCCACCACACTAGGCGTGGGGGGGACATGCACAGACGGTGACTTCTCAATGGGACATCGCTCTCATCCTGCTGAATGGATGGACGAATGGACATCAAAGGACCTCCTGCGTCATTCGTTTTGGACGTGGGAGTCGGATAGACAGATCGAGTGACAAAATGTCTACCGGCGTGAAGACAAAAAAGGTGTTTGTGTTCAATTGATTTCAGTTTTTATTTAAGGCTTTTTTTTTTCAAATGTCTGCGCTCCTAGGTCAAAAGGCTCTGAGTAAAACGAACAGAGATACACATCCATTCACTCATAACATTGTTGAACTGTCAAATCAAAAGAATTGGTTTTTAAGGCTGGGCTAAAAAGCCCATTCCATAGCGCTCACATCAAAAATAGAGCAGACTTGTACTGTTGCAGCATTACGAACACATTTTGCACAAAAAGAAGCAGAAGGAACATTTTCCCCCGTAGAAGTGCTTTTCTTTTTTCAGGCCAGTCCACTGAGCATCCGACTCGCGACCATTTCTACTTATATTTCTTCCCTCTAACTTGATTTGTGACAGCCAATTCAATTAGACAGGATATCTGTGGGTGTGAACCAAGAAAAAAAAAAAAATATATACAGCAACGCAAACTCTGAAGATTGATGGCAACCTTTTGCCTCCCCATTAAAATCACAAGTGCGTCATCTCGAGGACTGAGCCACGAGCGGCGGCAGCGCCAGTGAAAGGTGTCGCCGTGTTCAGACGTTGGAATAGCTGATCAAATACATCGTTTCCAACCCTGATTCGTGTAAATGTCTGAAAAAGCTTCAGGGGCTTCCATTTTGGGAGGTTGAATGCTGCGGCAAGGTGTCATCTAATCCCGTGGATTCAGAACGTTAAAGCACAACGGAAATCTCTCTATCGAGATATGAACACATTTAAAGAACAAAACGCAAGACAAAAAGACAACTAGGTGAAGATAGGGGTGTGTGTGTGTGTGTGTGGGGGGGGGGGGATTTAGTCCTGGGTATTTGGTGTTCCGTCGCGGCGCAAGCTAAAGTGCCGGTGACTCACAGGGTCACCTGACCTCAGAGGCAGCCAGTGGGGAAGTTTCGTCTGGTGGGAGGGGGCGGGGGCGGGGGGGGGCGTGTCCTAGTGGGCCGGGGTCGGCGACTGTGGCGGTGGGGGAGAGGAAGGGGAGGGGGAGGGGGACGGGGAGGAGGGGCCCAGGCGGTGGTAGATGAAGGCGTAGAGGCTGACGTCAGGGCGCCGGGCCGGGCAGGGTCTGCACACGGAGTGGTGGTACTGCAGCAGCAGCCCGTACACCTCGCCTGCCACACAGAGAGATGAGCATCATGCTAACAATAATAACAGACATGTTGACGTTATTCATCACCACGATCCTCATAATGAGGGCGCCACAACACACGCTTTGCTGCTCCAATTTCAATTGAACTTCGGAAATGCATAAGAACAAGTCGGTCAAGATTGACAGGGTGAATCTATTATAAAACTACAACTAACCACATAGCATTGGCTTGTTCCAAGATCCCTGGCGTGGAAATAAACGACAACGCGGCTACAGCAAAACAAACAGCAACCGTACAGTCACGGGGAGGTTAGCATGCAGACGACGGGCGGGAAAGGCTAGCTTACCCACGCAGCTCCTCCTCTCGGTGAGGAAGGTGTGCATGTTGTGGACGTCCGTCATGAGCCGTGCGTCACCAAAGGTGAAGTAGGCCAGGTCCCGCCCAGCCTGGGCAGCTGCCAGCATCTGGAGCAGGGCTGCAGGGAAGGAGGAGTGGCGTTCATGTTGTGTGTGTGTGTGTGTGTGTGTGTGTGTGTGTGTGTGTGTGTGTGTGTGTGTGTGTGTGTGTGTGTGTGTGTGTGTGTGTGTGTGTGTGTGTGTGTGTGTGAGTGTGAGTGTGTGCGCAGGGTAGCGTAGTTTGTCGTTGAACAGCAGCGTTATTTTTCTTACACGCTATAATATATTTTAATGACAGCTTTACGCAAACCCTGTGATTGCATATTCATTGGTACATTTAAAAAAAAGTGACACAATGTATGCACTGCGCAATTTTAAACTGTCACACAATTATCCAAGGTGAAAACCACCTAAAATCGTACTGCAACAAAGCAAACCGTATAGCTTTAAGATGGGTTGAGCGTTTGGTCTCTCATTCAAGTCCCGTCAGTAGCAGCGTTTAAACGACGGATCATCATAGACATCGTTGGCGCCCGGTCATTGCCCCGAACACGAGAAGAAACCCCAGCAGGTCAGCGAGTATTACGTCAGGTCCTGTCCTAGCGGCTAGAGGTTCAGAGAGAGGTTGGTCCAGAGGGACGAGGTAAGAGCCAAGCAGGTCCCACAGGCGTGAGCCCCCCCCCTGCGGAGGACTTAGAAGCCGAGCACGGCTCTGAGCTCCGGAGACCGTGTGAATATTTTAAACGCGGCTCGCCGTGGTCCACCGTCGTCAATTACCGAACACCAGGAACTCGAGCGACGGCGAGTAAAAAAAAAAAAAAAAAAAAAAAAAAAAACACACACAACTGCTGCACACGGTGAGGACAAGATTCATCTTTTTCTCGTTTTTTTCCCCCTCGCTTTGAAGCATGTCTTTTCAAAAGAAATATTTTCCATCAATTAGAATATGTGAGTAGGCAATGTGAGGGCTGTGGGGGGGGGAGGTTTTTGGGGGGGGGGGGGGGGGGGTGTTGTGTCGAGTTAGGGGTTCTCTCTCCCTGGAGGGGTGTCATTAATGAGCCAGTGGGTAACTCCACTCCGGTCATGAGCGGGGACTCGCGGCTGTGGTGGTGGCAGCTAATGAGGTGTGATGAAATGTGCATGGACGCTTCTTCTTCTGACCAGGAAGACAAGCTTTTTGACAACAGTGTAGGCGAGGAGGGAGGGAGGGAGGGAGGGAGGGGGGGAGGGAGGGAGGGATGGAGGGAGGGAGGGGAGGGAGGGAGGGAGGAGGGAGGGAGGGAGGGAGGGAGGGAGGGAGGGAGGTGGGGGTATGAGTCACAGCTCTGCCCCACCTCTCTGAGAGAAAACTCTTGGAGCAGCAGCAGACCAGATCAATGGCGTTATTAATGACAAATATTAACTCCTGTCAGTCGCTCGATAAGGGGAGGGGAGGACAAATAGGCCTGAGAGGAACCAGGGTGAGTTGATGAACGGTGAGGCCTTATGCTCCAATGGATTGGCGGATCAGGGTTGGTTAGGCTGCGCCACAGTCACCACATAGGGGTTTCAGTTAGTGGATTTGCGTGGTTTGTCAAACATAGGGGTGATCAGTTTAACTGAGTGTGAATTGTGGGACAGCACACAGTGTATATATCAGTTTTTGGTGTGTATTCACGGTCTGATCTATCTATGCACATTAGCGGACTGTGCCATCAGTTCCATTATGGGAGTGACAGTTAGTGGGGTTCGCAAAGGTGTGTTATATGGTGTATTATTTGTAAACATAGGGGACCTAATCAGTTACAATTACTTATGGTAACTATAGTACCTAATAGGGGATTCACTTTACACCTGTCAGTTGGGTACTGTAGGCATTACAACATAGGGACCTAATCAGTTACAGTGTGTCTTATTGTATTAGGTAACATAAGGACCTAATCAGTTACAGTGTGTCACTGTATTACGGATAGGGTCACATCACACAATTAGTCACACAGGGACATGACACTCCAGTTATGTTGTGGACAAGTATTACGGTAACATAGGGAACATCAGGTCACTATTCTGAGTCTAGGTCCACAGGGACTACACCACACAGGCAAAACATTAATCAGTTTACAGTGCGTGTCACTGTATTAGGTAAACATAGGGCATAATCTTACAGTGTGTACTGCATTAGGTCTTCATAGGGACTAATCAGTTACAGTGGTCCCACTGTCTAGGTAAGGGATATACACAGTTGAGTGGTCGGTGTATATAGGTAACATAGGGACCTAGAAGTTACAGGTACGGCACAGTGGGATAGGGGTAACATTACTGGACAGTTCTACGTCAGTTACTCTTCTCTATAAACCGCGGGGGAGCCACAGTATCGGCTGAGTACTCCAACATGGACATCTGATCCGCATCACATTTGACCTGTATGCGAGTGTGAGTACACTCTAATCGTTCTCGTCTGGTGTCAATTGAGACAGGGGTGCCAGACGTGATAGGTACTTGTGGTCACTGTCAAGGACCCAGGAAGAGTTATGCTCTGCAGTGGTGATTATATAGTTCTGTGTCTGTGATCCCGCTGCAGATCACTTCAGAACACTCTTGCTCTCCAGTGACATCGGGTGCAACACAATTGGGGACATCGGGACACACACAGCCCAACTATAAGGAATGCATGAAATGATATCAATGTATTTATGGAGTGTTTATCATATCTGTGGTTGAAATCAGCATCATGAGAGGGGAACTATGGAGCAGGGTTGAATATACCAAAAATCAACACATATGGTGGTTCACTTATGTTACTTTTGGTTGCTAGGGGGTGTGTGAGCGGTCACGAACAGCATTATGTATGACACAGGTGACATGATAAAATGAGATCATTCATTCTGTTGGATCTGCGGGGTGCGAGTGCGAAAGGGCATCTGTGTCTACTAGACAATACGATAAGGATAGTTGCAGGGTCTGGACATATTGGTGGTATGATTTTGGTTTAATATATGCACGTGCAAACGTGGGGTGTCATGTGGTACAGCTGCAGCGACAAGACATACATCATTGGGATTTACAAATGAAGTAGGCTGGTGGGTTAATACTCAAGATGATAAGTGTGGTAACGCCACAATAAGACTTGACACAATCATCCATTACACACACATTATTAGAGACATACTTTTCTTACCTCCCCCCAGCAGAGGAGAAAGAGGGGAGTGCAAATTAATTGGAACTCCCTGTGACGGTTGGTCGGACTCTTCCACGCCTAAAAGGCACCATGGGAACTTGGCTGTGGGTGCGGTGGATTGGGGGGCGGTTGTCACTCACTCGCCTGTCATGTAACTCTTATACTTTGTAAACATCAACAGTTTGATTTTTTCTATGTAGGATCGTGATTTGGCCCGTGGTAGTGGGGAAGGGGGGGGGGGGGAGTGTAGTATGGAGAAGGGGTATGGGATGGGGGGAGGGGTGGGGGTAGTAATGATCTTTTAATGATTTGGTTGTGGGAAGACGGGGGGGATGGCATTTGAAATGGTGTAGTTTTTGGGGGGTGTGGAAAAGGGGAGTGATAAGGGAATTTTCCATGGAGGTGGATTGTATGAGTGGAAGATGAGGGTATGTTTGGGATGGTCGTGGAATTTGGAGTATTGTATGTATGGTGGATTTTTATTTGTGGATGGGGTGGGTTTATATATTTGGATATGTGTTAAAGGGTGGTGGTATATGGACAGGGGTTTTGTGGTTGTTAATTTAGTGCTGTGGGGTTTGGGATTGGTGGGGTAAAACCACAGGGATGTGGGGGGACAGTCACAATGGATTATGACATTTAGTGGAATTTATAGTGGGTAGGGTTAGATGGGATGAAACAGTAGATGTTGCTGGAAGAATAATATATGGGTTATATTAAGTTTGTTATGGAATAAACAAATTTGGGTTGGAAGGAGGGGTAATGAGATTTATAAGGATGTGAACAAAAGATTGTAGGGTGGGGGGTTTTGTTGAATGTTAGATGAGGGGTGGAAGGGAGATGGGATGTCGGAGGTTATGAGGGTGATTTGAGACGCAAATAGTGTAAATAGATTGTATTTGAATGTGTTTTGTGTTATGTGCAATATGGTGGTTTTAAGTGGTGAGTTTTATTCGAGGTTGAGGTGGTATTTGGATAGGGGTTGGGAAAGGTGCATGGGGGGGGAACGGGGTGTGAGGGTCGAGTTTTGCACAGATAAAACACCCGACATCAAAGGATGGTGGGTACTAACCCCCCCCCCCCCCCCCCCCCCCCCCCCCCCACCACCACCACCACCACCACTTCCACTGTCATTAATATTACAAACCCTTTATATCGATGACTACACAGATACAGATTACACCTACAGCTGAGGCCCACACCCCCACCACAGCAGTGTTTCCCCAACCTTTAGAAATTGATAAACATATGGTCATAGGATTCACATGATGAAACAGGGCGACAAAAATGGAAGACGTTCAATTTTCAGACCTAAACATGGGGTTAGGGTCAAAAAGATGTGAACCCCAATCCATATGTGCTTCAACCGATGATGTCAATAATGGGTTTATTTGCTTTCATTCCAGCTTATATGGAAAACAATAGCAGTTGGAGGACAAAAGGCCATGATATTTATAACGGCAACCATGGAAACAAGGAAATTACGTGAAAGTTATGCAGACCTATTGAATCATCAACTCAGCTGAATGGGAGCTCGCAAGCCCTCATTCAGCTGAGCTGATGATTCAATAGGTCTGCACTTAACGCAAACTGCACTGAGACTGTAGTTTGCGATACGTGGCAAAGCACAGCAACATGTCCACCACGGACTGACCTTGTTGAGCTCCCGGTTGAGTTTGCCGGGTTGAAACTGATCGAGGAAGCTGCGGAACTGCAGCGCATCGATGGCCACGATCTCCGTGCATCTCCTCTGCCAACGGTCCCTGCACAAAGATGAAGGAGAACCGTCGGGACTCATGAAACGTGGCCTCACGGCGCTCCGGACACTTAGCCCAGTAAAAGCCCCATAAGATGTCAATGCAGGGAAAGATAAGCCTGATTGGTTTACATGTCTCTGGGGGTAGGTCTTACACGCATACCACAGTTTGATTGACACATTTTTGAGCCAAACGTTTGGGAGAAATGGGTGAAAAGACAAGTCAGTAGAAACGGTGACTGCTCACAGTAATCCTGACAGTAGGAGTTTTCTACTCACGGTATTCCGGATAGGTAAGAAGGCGCCATTTTAATATTATAAAAACACACATTTCCTGTGTGTATCCCTTCAAAAAGTAACAATATTTGCAAAAGGTGACTCTTAAGTATTCTATGAGACCTTAAAAACGTTTCTCTAAACTTGCCGGCGGGCGATCATTACTTTGACGTATGACATGATCCCCACCAAGAAGTGTCCCCTCCCCCCGCCATTTTCTGGCCGTTCATAGGTTCACATTGCGAACGTTGGTATGCGTACAACAAATACAAAATAAAAACGGGGAAATACTATGTACATGATATGAACTAGCTCACCTCTTACTACTACCAGAGCGCTTCATAGTAAATGTAGAAGTACCTGGGAAGGGAGTCCTGGTGGGCGCCAGACCACTTGTAGCTCTGGGAGTAGCCCGTGTATGTGCTGTACTGCTCTGTACCTGCAACAACAGTCCACAGCCATTAGGTAACACGCAGCCAGTTGCTGCTACTGGTATTTTGACTGGGAGAACGCAACGTAAAAAATAAAATAAAAACTATTGGATAAATGAAGTTTCAATAAATACAAGTCTTATTTCTATTATACAAACAAAGAAATAAAAGCAGGAGAAACAAAGAAATACCACAAAATATAACAAACAAATTATGCATTGGATGGGCAATGCTGAAAGGCAGCCCAATATGATAAATATCCCAAACGGTTAAAGCATTGTGGTTTTGTACATAGACAACGCACAAAACATATGCAATGCATATAAAAAAAAAAAAGACATATACCCTTGTTTTGTAGTAATTACACAGTGATGACAGGAGTGACTGTGTTTCGACAAGAGGAAGGTCAACTTATAAACCCCCCCCCCCGGAGGATTTGAGAGCTGGTGGGTGGGTGAGGAGAGGAGGGGCTGGCAGCCCCCTCAGCACTGGTAGAGAAGGACATGGGTGTGGGTGTGGTGGAGGTGGAGAGGGGGCGCAAATCGGTAGGTTTACAATGCAGTCAACCAAGGCCATCAATTAGCCTCCCCCCTCTCCCCCGCTTCCATGAGGGCTCATTAGCGGCTGGCTGTGGGGCCTCTTCAGAGGTCCGTGGATGTGAATAAACAGGCTGATTAGCAGCAGGCGGGCCCTGGACGGCAGCCCTCCAGCGCTGGGGGGGAACCTCCACACCACACCTCACTGCACTTGATGAACGATAATAATCACCTCCCTGCTAATCTTATTCTACCCCCCCACCCCTTCTCTTTTCTTTCCTTTCTACAGCTCCCTGCAATCACAGCCTGGGCAAGACGCTGCTAAGTAGCGCCTCTTAAGTGCCCAGCCTGAGTGCAATCTCAACTAAATAACCAGGCGATGGCTGGATTTAGCAGCAAATAAGATAATGTACTGTGTAGACACAACAGACCCCCACACACACACACACACACACACACACACACACACACACACACACACACACACACACACACACACACACACACACACACACACACACACACACACACACACACACACACACACACACAACACAGTAGCGGCTAGGTAGCGGCTGGTGAGGCAGCTGTTCCGGTCCCGACTCGGCGGCTCTGCAGAGGGGCGATGGGAACAGTGCACCCGGAGGTATGGGGAGATGGCCATTGGGGTACTAACGACTGAGCTGTGGGTTAACAGGGATCCACCTCGCTAGACCAGCTCCAGACTCTCGCAACCCTGCGGCAGAACGTAGAGGAGCATCGGGTTCAGGGACAAAACCGTCGCCAAAAAAAAATGCAAGGCAATCATGGCAGACAAAAGCGAGACACTCCGCAACATATAGGCAGCGGGGAAAAACGCTTGGGTTCAGATGGGTCGCGACAAAATAGATCGGGGCCTTAATGAGCAAAGAGGAATCATTGTACATTGAAGGTGGGAAGTTCCGATGACTAAAGCAACACGAGTCTGTGACTACTTTGCCTTTTTAACGGACAACAACAGAGGTCTGCAGCATCGTTGAAGTAACCAGATCCCACCTGTGAGCAGGAGAAAGTCCCTCACTTGGTCACAGGTTGTTTTATTTGGGATGTCAGCAAGAAGAGAGACATAGCATTAGGCCCACTACATAGGTGTGCTTTGAAGTAAACCGGCAATTAATTCAGCAGACGACCACAACTCAACGTCTTGAATCAACTTGTTTTCTTTGTGAAGAAAGGACGGTTCCTCTGCGCTCTCTCTCTGCTCTGGCATGTCTGCCTCGGATTTCCGGCCCAGGATTGCCATCTGAGTCCTCTGCCCTCCCCTTGATCTTATTTATGCGTGTAACTGCTCCCGATGGCCTCCCAAAGATGCAGCAATCATGGGAAATTGAATTAGGCTCTGGCCACTTTTGGCCACACACACACACACACACACACACACACACACACACACACACACACACACACACACACACACACACACACACACACACACACACACACACACACACACACACACACACACACACACACACACACACACACACAAACCCTGTCTGTACGCCAGAGCCTACCGCACCGGCGAATGATTTACCACCGCGCTCTACAGCGTGACTAAGGTTTGCACTTGTAAAATAAGAGAAGTGGAAAGAAAAAAACAAAAACTAAATGGCGACGCGGTTTAATAAAGATGATGGAACGGAAGAGTCCATTAGAGAAGGGGGTCCTGGGCAGGTCTTCCCGCTCTAATTAATTTGGAGCCCGATGTAATAACGTTAAGTGGCTTGAGTGGAGGAGTGGGAGTGGGGGAATGGGGGGGGGGGGGGGGGGGGGGGGGGGGGGGGGGGGGGGGGGGGGGGGGGGGGGGGGGGCAGTGGGAGCACGGCCAATCTGAAGGTGACTCCTCTGGTGGGCGGAGTCCTGGGTTTTGTGTCTACTGACTGGGAGCCGCAGCGCTCTCTCTCCTACTGCTGGGGGGTCTGCACTCATTCTATTCACAAACAATCCCAGTCACTCAAATACATCTCTGTTCATATTTATCAATGACTCCATTTGTTTGCACACAACATCCGAACGTACGTAAAAGTGCCACATCCGAAAGCCGTGTTTTAGTGAAGCTGAGCACGCGTAATAAGCATGGCCTAGTTGGGTTTTGTTCCGGCGTACTTACAAGTCAAAGAGTATTATAAAATGTCACCACCAAGCCGTTTGCCTCGAGCATAAATGCATCTCCTGGGGGGAGAGCTATATCTTTCCCTTTGCATGAAGACCTTCCAGTCATGTAAGCTATTAAATGCATTCAGCCATGACCCACGCTAACACTGGCTTAGCAGAACCTCTCATGGAGCAGCCCTCAGTATTTCATGGCGTTTTCACGCCTCGAGTTACGGGACCAATTCTGGCCACAAGATGCTACTTAGTCGCATTCATCATTCGGTTCGTTTTGTTTTTGGTTTGTTGAAACAAACCACACTTTGCAGAGCCATGGCCCACTGTGGAACAGGTCATTCATCTAAATGAAAAAAACATTTCAGAGGGAAGCTCAATAGATCACTTACGGGTTCTAGACAATGATGGAACAACAACAACAACAGCAACAGCAGCAGCAGCATGTTAGGATCTTTGTATTTAGGAGAGCTGAGGCCACAGGACCGAATGAGTGGTGTTAAAAAACAATGTGTCTTTCCACATGACGTAAGAAGAGTTGTGGCTAAAAGAGGGTACCAAGAACGTTGCTGAACTCCTCACATAGGTTCACCGTGTGCTCCTTTGAAACAAAAAGGTGAGGGGTGTGGAACGTACTGATTTCATTACCTGTTCACTTCATCACCTTTATCCCCAAAACGCACGCTAATGGTTCCCCGAGTTCGGAGAGATTACGCTCTCACCCATAACAAATTCAATAGCTCACTCAGAAGCAGACCTGCCGATTTGTTGATTGCTTGGTGTGCGAGAGTTTGACCGAGTCATCCCAGCTCACCACAAAACTGAACTACCAGGAAATGCGGGAAACGTTCCTGGGTTTTATTAGAACTATTAGAACCAAACAGAGTGGCTGTTAAAAGCCCCATAAGCCATCTTTAAAAGTCAACGCCATTCAATTAAGAAGACCACTTATGGGATGAACCTAAATCCGGAACAACAACGCTGTCTGTGGACTTGTATATTTGGTTCTTTAAATGTATAAATAAATATAAATGTCGAGTATTTACTCCTGAACCAGACATTGGATTTGTGCTTTCTCAACTTTGGCGGACAAATGGACCTGGGCTCAGATTTGTGGTATCGGGAGGAGGAGGAGGAGGAGGACGAGGAAGAGGTGGTTGGAGGACTACTTCAGAGAATCAACCCCATGGGGCTCCTGCTGTCTTCTTCAATCTGCATTGAGTGGGTCTTTCCCAGTTGGTTTGTTACAGCCGCCCTTTACCAGAAAACAGTGGGACCTGAATGGTGCTCAGCGGAACAGTCCCAGCAGGGGCAATCAACAGCGGGCCAACCTCCAATAACACCAGCCACTGATGGGGCACTCCTGCTACGGCAATCAAGGGGGTCGGTGAGAACAGGGTGTGTGTGTGTGTGTGTGTGTGTGTGTGTGTGTGTGTGTGTGTGTGTGTGTGTGTGTGTGTGTGTGTGTGTGTGTGTGTGTGTGTGTGTGTGTGTGTGTGTGTGTGTGTGTGTGTGTGTGTGTGTGTGTGTGTGTGTGTGTGAGTTCCAGGGGTGCTTTTCTTAGGTAGCACCCCTGTTGTGACTCAACAGGTGAATAGGGTCACCACGTCCATTTTTGATTCCACTTGATTAACCAAGATCCTCAAAAACAAGCCATCTCAAACTTCTCGGTAAATTCAATAGCACATTCAGTGACCTCAACGTGTGTTTAGCAACTGGCCGACTGACCTGTGATGATCAGACACTCGTCGTGGCCCAGGGCTTCGGTGAACAGCCGGGAAACGATGAGCTCCGGGTTGATGAGGAAGCGGATTTCCTCCTGGACCAGGCCGGAACTGGTGACACCCCCGCCCACAAACTTGTTGGCGAAATCCACCTGCAAAACAACCCCAACGAGCAAAAGTCCAAAGTTGTGAATAACCTGAATTAATGTGTGACTTCACCAACAGCTCCCCAGCCTGTACTTGAACTATACTGCTAAATAACGCTCTTATGTCACAAAAAACATTTTGATTCATGAACACACACACACACACTATGACATTTTCACCAAATTATGAGGAAAAATACATATACCTGAATAATAACGCATTATATAGTCTGAAAAAATGTATTTCGGTCTAAAATGTTATCCCGCCATTTTGTGTCGGAAAAAGCTGATCCAAGATGGTGGCCAGAGGTAAATACGTCCCAAGATGAGATCCCGCCAAGAGAGGACTTGTTTTGGAATCTCATTTTTATGTGCAAACAAAATCACATGAAATCAAAATTCATTTAGTTGAACAGAACCCGACATCATCCACCGATCTAGACGGTCCGTCGTGTTAATCCCCCTCTTGTCGTAGCGTTGCCGTTCTGCGGCAGTCAGTCACCCCGCTTCCTACCGGAGGGAGCCTGCTTTGACAGGCTGTCAGCGCTCACACCCCGGCCCCGGGCCCCGGGCCCCGGCCCCCCACCTCACCCGGCATGTCCATCAATCGCGCGGGCGTCGGTGTAACCCCCGTAGCTGGTCATGTGTGGCCGTCAGCCGTCAGCTGGGGCCAGCGGAGGCACACCAAGGAAAAGGTGGAGGGGAAACGGGGTGGAGGAGAGGAAGGGTGGGTGTAGCGTCCTGACAATGAGAACGGAAGTGTGGCCGACGGGGACGGGGGGGTGATGTGGGGGGGGAGGGCTTGGCCCAGGGGCCGCGACCCCCGGTCCCAGACTGCACTGCAACGTGCCATCCGCTCCCTATAGAAGCCCTTTCAAGCTGCCGTAAGCATTGTGGGTGATGGACTGCAGCAGCCAGCGCCGCTGGGATTGACTTCATGGAAAGAACTGGAGGAAAATCCTCAGCTATTACCAGGCCTCAGCCGGTTTAGCAAGACAACCTCCGTAAACGCTGGGCAAAAGACAAGGGGTGCTTTGTGACGGGGAGCTGGGTCTGATAGGGGATGACAATGAGAGTGGCGTTGTGTATGCCTCCTTCTCCAACGTCTGCTTACCTGCAGCATGCCATGGCCGTCGTCCTCGATGGTGCCTTCACATGTGATGTGGAGCCTCGTGAGCGGGCAGTCAGAGCTGGAAGATGCAGAGGGGGTTGAATCATAGAACTTAGGGATGCCGATCCGACACAGGCAGATTTGACAATGATAATTTGGTTACCAAAGATAACGCAATAGATGTATAGCCATGTCTTGATTAAAGTGACAAACGCTACCTGTTCCAGTTCGGAAGTGAATCCAGCTTTTTCCGTGTAAATGTTACGAGTCCTGTCGGCACTGGAAAACAAAACAGATCTCCATATTGTTATCCCACACAGGGATATCACCCACGTTTACCGCTGCACTGCACTGCACTGCACACAAATGTACATTTGAAAATGTACTGACATGTCCAGGAGTAGGAACCCAGTTACTTTTCATTTGTATACAAATATATGTATCACCATCCGAGATTCAGCACAAAGACAAACATACAACATTTACACTCACTGTTCTCAGTGACGCTTTTGAAATAGCACATCAACGTTTTTAGCTTTTCAATCTTCCTCGAAGAAGCCCCTTCGAACAACCTAGAGACCAAAGAGAAAAGGACAGTTCCGTTCAGCAAAGATCTCTTTTCTTAAACGGATCATTTAAAGACAAGTTAAAACAAAAGAGGCAAAGACTCGTGGCGCGGACTTCATTCCCATGAGAGTTCAGTCAGGCGAACGGGTCTGACGTTGAATTAGCTCTCCCTCCCTTTCGCTCGCTGCCCGATTATGTGGCAGCTCCTCCGCTGATACAGCCATGTCACTTGCCCTGGGGCCCCGGGCCCTTTATCCTCTGCACAACACTCTTAAGACCACAAAAAAGTAGGAAACGTGTATGTTGTGTGTGTGCGTGCGTGTAAATCATCCCACCTTAGGGGTACATTGAGACGTTTTAGTTCCTTTTTTCGATGATGAAGAAAGGAAAAAACACACACACATACACACACACACACACACACACATACACACTAATGGTGAGATGCAGTGACAGTGAAAGGTGGGGGGGGGGGGGGGGGGGGGGGGGGGGGGGTGGGGGGGGGGGGGGCTAGCAGGGCTTTCAGGGCTAGCACTCCATTCTTAAGAACTCCTCCATGGCCCGCCTTAGCAATTGGAGCCAGGAGCGGGACTCTTCAATAACGCAAAAGGAGCGCCTCCAGTGCGCTGCAAAATCGGGGTACATTGAGAGCTTCGTAGTTCCTCTTTTGGGGACAAAAGGCACACACACATGCACACCCTAGCAGCTCTCTTTGGATGGTCGTGCAGAGGGGGGGTGGGGGTGGGGGGGGTCGGCTCAGCGGTCGGGATGGCCCTGTTGTGTCCTGGCCTCTTGCAACGGGCTCTCCTTTGTCAGTGCTTCCCGGAGGGACAGTGCGCTGAGAGCCCTTCGCGGCCACATGTCCTGTCTGTCAGTAGAAACCACCCTCTGCTCCTGTCCTCTCTTCTACCCTCTTCTCCGAGCAGTAACAGCAACCGGTGAATGCCGAAATTACGTAACGCTGAGGTATCGGTCGCCAACGATGCGGAGGGGTTATGATGTAACCACGAGTATAAAAGAACTCTCTCTCTCTCTCTCTCTCTCTCTCTCTCTCTCTCTCTCCTTCTCCTTCTCCTCTCTCTCTCTCTCTCTCGCTCTCTCTCTTCTCTCATCATCTCTCCCTCTTCTCTCCTCTTCGTCTCTCTCTCTCTCTCTCACTCTCCTCTCTCTCTCTCCTCTCTCTCTCTCTCTCTCTCTATCTCTCCTCTCTCCTCTCTCTCTCTCTAATATATTGTGGTTTTTCAGGACCAAAAAGCAAATCGTTCTTTGCAATCTGCATCAAGATTAAAAAATCTGCTGTGCCATTTGATTTAAAGAGTGCAGAATCGACCAGTCTATACGAGATAAAAGACAGCACGGATTTGTTGCCCATCTAAAACGTGAGAAGACACCCACTGCAGTATATACATCATCGGCAGGCTGACCGGCCAACATTGTTCAGACCGGGGGCTATTCTTGGACGTTCCTTTTAATCACAGAAAAGCTTGGGCGTGAGTGAGGCCCTGACGGAGGAGCCCGCTGTAGCGGTCAGCTCCGCACAACCCAGCCAGCAGGGCCCCTCTCCATTATCAGAGAAGCCATCCAAGTCGTCGTTAATCTAATTCCCCTCTCCATTTAGGTAATTACACCGCAATGCCCACAGAGATGGCCCGCCGTCGCCGCGGTGATGTATCACGACGGGGGGAGACGATCGCCGCCCCCCCCCCCCCCCCCCCCCCCCCCCCCCCCCCCCCCCCCGACTTTGACTTTTGAGGAATCACGACGCTCAGCACAACGTGGGCTTTAAAAACAATGAAAACCATAAAATAAACCATAAAATACTGTTCTATTGTAAAACAGGCCGTTATAAATAATGTTTTTCCCCAAGGTTTGGAAAAGGGCAAAAGCTAAAGCTAAATGTAGTTCTTGAGTCACAGGTGTTTAAAAATCTCCCGCTCGCTCAAAGGTGGCGACCTGCATGGCAAAGGTCAACGCATCAATGTGGGCGCTATATGGTTAGCAGCTATGAAATGTGTTGTGTGGTTGGGCAGCTATAGAGGCATGTTCAGGTGACGAACCAGAATAGGAATAATACATTTGATTTTTATAGCGCCTTTCATCAGGACCCAAGGCTTTACATATGGGAGACAAAGAACAAAAACTGAAAAATAAATATGAAAAGTAAAAAGCAAAATTAAAATTGAACTAAGTAGAGACCAGGGTCCAAAGGCCAGGCTAATTTAGTGGTTCTCAGGCTTTTGAAAAGGTTGACCGCTCCAGCATTGCGGCTCTCCACGGGGAGGGAAAGGACATGCGTCCTATCACCGGAAATCGGACTGAAAGGACACACAAGTGGACAATCACACAGGCTTGCGTGACGGGACAGTTTCCACCCCAGTGCTACCTGTAGAAGTTGATGTCGGGGTAGTTGCCGTAATCTGACTTCCTGGAGTTGCGGCGTGGAAAGGTGCAGAAGAAGGCGTTGGCCAGCAGGCACGCCACCTGCTCCTGGGACATGGTGATGGAGTGCTCCTCCCCTTCCTTCAGGAGTGGGATCGGCTGGCCGGGGGAGGAGGGGAGGAGGGGGAGGAGACGGAAGACACGAGAGAGAAGAAGGTCAAAATCGTTTGGTGTTGCGTCAATTTGCTGAAGGAGGGCGCCAGAATCAGTTTGCGTGGAAACGAGACCTGTTTGGAACCACTCACAAGAGGAAAGGAGAAGGTGGGTGGGTGGGGGGGGGGGGGGGGGGGAAGAGGAGAGGGTGGGGGGGGTTCCTTAAGCCAGGGTGATTACAATCAAGCCGATAAGGTAACTCTCCACCCGAGCTCAGAAAGTGAGTCACACTCCTGATTAAAGTCTAGGGTTTCTTAATCAACATCACAAGTTCCGCTGCCCCGGTAACATATAGTAACTCATGATGCCAGTGGACAGTACCTGCAGAGGAGAAAAATGTCTTCCCTGACTGCTGGTCATAGCCTTCAGTGACAAATTCAATACAACAAAAAAAAGAAATCAGCTTTCAAATTTGTTTACAATTTGGCGGGAGTAGGTGGGGAACATTAATCTCTGTGGCTTTGTGTCATAGACCGGCCAGGCCATACATTTTAATAGTCCCAGAAAACTGGATGTGGCGTTTGAAATCGATCTTATACCAGCTGCTTGATTTCCAGACTTATTATTGCCAACTGTAGTGGAGAGTGGTGGGCAGCCTCGTAGAATACAACTTTTCAACATTTATCCCTAGGGATTTATTATTTATTGTATTTTGGATAACATTTGGGCTTTGAGAGGTGGTAATGTCAACCAAAGTACACCATTAATGCATATATTTAGAACAGCAAGCATGCAAAATGTAAGGCCTAATGATGACCTAGTGAGCTGGTTCCTGGTTCAGATGCACACACAGAAAGCACTTCCTGTCTCACGGTCTCAACGCTCCAGATGACCGGTAGCATCATAAACCATCTAAAAAGAGACCGTCAATAACCGCGCACCAAGACCACCAAGACGCATTCTTTTCCCCGTACCTTTTCCTAAGATTCTATGTCAGCGCCTTGACCTCTGGGGGTCAACCGGGTGGTGGTGATATACGGGACCAGGGGAGATGGGTGCCTGGTGGGCTGGTATTGACTGCTGAGGGTTAGTTACCTTGGTGCACAGCGCAGACACTCTCAGTGCTAATTGAACCATGTCTGGCAGCAGGGAGCCGAGCAGATGTTGGGCAGCCTCCGGCTCCAGCACCTGGGAGGGAGACGAGAGAGAGCGAGAGGCAACATGTTTACGTTTGATTTTCGACAGAAGGCCCAGCTGGGACAATATCATCTGTTTGCGCTGATTAGTTGCGACAGAAAACATGAGCACTGTCAACAGCATGGATGGCCCATCAGAATGCGTGTAATCAAACGAACGTTGGCAAATTTGTGTCACCAACAACCAAAAAAGATCCCATTTCAACGCCATCCAAGTCATTATAATTACAACCACAGATGGGTCCACACCAGTATGGTTGGTCATCTGTATTGGCAAAGCCTACCTCAAGTTTATATCTGTTACAGAAAAAGAATGACTTATAATCCGAAATATCTCTATCCTAGCATGTCATGTTAGCATCATCGTAAAACCACCAGCCATCCATTCACAGTGGCATGGCTCATGGCAGCCAGCACGCACCGCTCTTATTTACTGTCTTATTGGCTGCCTGAATGTCAGTGTGATCCATCAAAGGGCAATTTCATCAAGGTTACGGGGCCCTGCCAGCTGATTGGGGCCGCTTCTCGGACCAGACGGGGCCGTGCGATGGAGAAGAGCCGGAGATAACGCACTGGTATTCCAGAAACAAGAAACACCCTCTGCTCGCTGTTCCCAGCGGGGGACATTTATATGACGGCAAGAGGGAGCCAGGCTAAACTGCTGTCATAAGTAATGACCGGGCTGACATCATGAAATGTTCCTGGGGGGGGGAGGGGGGGGGGGGGGGGGGGGGGGGGGTGTAATGAATGAGCAGCGACGGACAGGACCGGATTGCTGGTTGGTGGGAGAGGGACGGGGATGGCTGAGGTAGCACTAGCACTGAAGTGCCTTAAATCAGCGGCAGACAGGTCATCAAATCAACCGGTGCAACACCGCGAGTCGGCTCGACGCGGGTCCATAGATCAAGCCGAGAGGTGCCGACCACGGGAATGGCAACGCCAAACAAAACAACAACAAATGCACGCCACAAAGCTGCGCGTTCTGTCCTCCTCTTCTCTGACCTAAGAGCCCTCGTCAAGAGCAACCAAGCGGTGATGTTTGATCGCCTCTCCGTGCTTTGGCTGTGGCCGTGCCAATACCAAACGCACGCCCCGTGGTCTGAGCAGCCATAAATAACCGGCGATTTCAGGCTCGAGACAGAGAACAAAACCAAACAATTGCGATGCCGTCCGTCAGGGAGAGATCCGCTGTTTGTTTGCACGGATGAATAGTCAATGAAGGCCCGTGTCCTGTCACTCATCCCCCCCCCCCCCCCCCCCCCCCCCCCCCCTCCCCGGACCCCTCTTGCGCTCCATGGTCACTGAACATGTTGGAGGAAAAGGGAGAGGTAACATTAGTTTTCTCAACACACAGTATGCTTACTGCATCAATAGTGGTAAACTACATTCGTAGACCTTTATTTATAGCTTTCTATTATAAGCATTGATCAATCATCTCGATAGCAGTCGCCGCTACAAGACAATATTTACTTGCAATGCGGTACGTGAATATTGGTTGCTTTTTATAACATGAACCCTGTGCAGTTGTATTGCAACAGTTTAGTTTTAGCCATAGTTAACAGCCGTCTATCTCAGAAAGATTGATAGCCTTCTTTTAGTTATCAAACAACAACCTCAAAAACGAACGTCTCCAAAACATGGCTGTATTAAAGAATGCACACCCACTTATCATAATCCCCCTCACCGCAAACTGCCTTTCGCTTGGATTAAAAAGTGAAACGCCATTAGAATTGAATCCTTTAAATACATAGGATATTTTGGTGAAAGGACAGAGCCTAAGCTTGTCTTCACTGGGCTATATAGGCTGACCTTTGAATCATTAATTAATTTGCTACTCTTCTGATCTAAAAGGATCTTTAAACTGTGTGTTTACTTTGTGCACTTCTTTTTAAGTGCATGATCTAGTAACTTACCAGCCCCCCCCCCCCCCCCCCCCCCCCCCCCCCCCCCCCCCCCCCCCCCCCCCCCCCCCCACACGCCCTCCTTTTGAAGTTCAAACATTTTGAGATGAATCGCCCTACAATGTTCCAAGTTTGAACATATTCACAAAGCATCGAGCAGAAACGGTAACTGAACACAGAGGATCTCTCTACTGAACCGAGTTGTTGAGTGTCAAGAAATTGTTTGATTGATAATTAAATCACAGATAATCCCTTAATTAACTATATTGACGTACAAATCTGAAAATCAAACAGACATTATATTGGCAATATAACAAATAAGTCACCAAACAAATTTGGCTTACCAAAACAAAATCCCAAAATACAAGTCTGTGTTGGATATGCTAAAATATTAATATACTTAGCTAAAAACAGTTTGTATAATCCTAACCCTAACCCATAGGTGTAATTGTCTTTCTTCTAACGCCATTGGTATTATAGTATAAAACACCTATTCATCTGTGGAATGACTTATGACAGACATGTTGCATGCGATCAGTCTGACAGCACATGGACAAAACGATGCATTCTTTGAGATGTAATGTCAGACACTTTCAAATCCTGACAAGCTAACTAAACGTGACCTTTTGGCAGAAGATTAAATTACTTCTCTTGACCCCCACTCCACCTTCGAGGGGCTGCAACCTCTGCCATTCTCTAAGACAAAACCCATTACCAAATATGTTAAAAATGGCAGCCACGCATGCACGCACACACATCTCATCAACAACAAGTACTTAATGTGGATGGATGTCACACAATACAGAGTGGTGGGCCCATGTGACCGTGGAACATCTCCCCCCCCCCCACCATCCCCACCAGCAGGACCCCCTCCAGTTTGAAGAGAGACCACTGTTAGTGATCTACATACAGGCTGAGTGAAAAGAGCCAGAATGGAACATAGGCATTAAAATAATGAGGCGAGTCCTCAATTTTGGACTAATGTTCTTCGTTTTCATTTATATGATATGGAAGAAACACACTGCCTTGTTTTCTCCAACCACCGACAGATAACAGATGATGAATGGCAACCGAGAGCCAATCAGCTGAAGGGTCACCCGGTGCCAGAACCAATCAAATGCTTTGGTTTGGTTTATATTTATTTGGGTGCGACACCAAAATAATTTTACAAGCAGTTGCCAGGGATTGTGAACTTTGCCAATAATAGCAACCATGGCAGACAGACCACATCCAGTTCTATGACTCATCTGTGCTGATGAAACTTCAAATGTCTATGATGAGGTTAATCAACCCATTGTTAACATGACAAATCATTAATAGTAAAAATAAATAAATAACTTTAAAAACGATACAACCATCCAAACCACTGGGCTATATTCTAGACTCTTTTGTTACTGTAATAATTTGTTTTTTTAAATCGAATCTGGTGATGCAACTGTAATGGAAATTCCATTTAGCAGTGGCTGACCCAGGCCTGCTACATCAAAACCACTGGCAAGCAGTCTGCGCTTTCTCCAAACATGAGGGAATAAATGTCTTTACGCAGTTTTCACTTTAGATTGTTGCATTATTATTCTATGCATTGAAATTATTTCACTATTTCCCTCTTCATATAATAATGATAGACTTGGGCAGTATATTTCTGGTCCCAGTGAAACTCAATGATGACATAAATGCATATTGATATGAACCTACCTTGGTGCAGTATGAATGCAATGCTGTGAAGTCCCATTTCTTGGAATGTGCAGCATTATATTTCAATATAGAGTTCTGCAAAAATAGCATACAACAATTTAGTCACTAAGAAAGGTAAGATATCGGAACTATTCACTTAACATGTCGATTTTTCTTCCCCAGCGCGCTTTTTGTGGATCTAAGTTTTCTGAGGGGATGGCGCCATCTACTGCTAGATGGTAGCCGCAAGCAACTAAGAGGCCATCGCATCACGACCTCATTGTTGCAATTCCCTCCATGGAATGACATTTAGTAAGTCTTATCTGATTGTATTTAATGAGAAACTCACCAATATTTGTGGTGAGTTTTTGCACAGTATAAGTCTGTGAAGCATTTTTTCAAAATGTTCTTAATTGATTGAACACTTGAACACAAATGTAGATTTTTATTTAACAAAAGGCAAGCTGTGCGTAGAGGGGCAATATTGCTGAGTTTATCACCATTAAATACAATCAGATAAGACTTATATACCCCATGTTTATCCAGCGTGGTTGTGGGTCTTCTTCAATGTCATACACAATGCTGGGGAGCATAGAGGAATACCCATGTCAACCAAGAGTGAGAGGGCAAACTCCAGAAAAACTGCAATCATATCAGCATGACTATGCAAACATGATGCAGTACATGGCAGAAGGTCTGTGCCCAACCGCACCTTTAAATCTTGTGAGCTTGTGAATTTCCTCCTCAGCGTTTCCTGGATCAGCTCCCATCGGCTAAGACTTTGCACCACTTGTGTTTCCTGCACATGCAAAACAATGATGTTGTCAGATGCAAATTATAGCGCTGTGTAATGATTTGCCCTTCTAAGTATTATTATCATATCGATTATTGTTTGTACTTTGTACTTTTATTAGTTACTGACACTAATAGCATTACCTTAACTGACATCCCAACGCCATGAGGTGATCTACCTGTGTCACTGATAGGTTACTGACCTACCCATTACTGACACAGGTTACTGACTTACCTATTACTAACTTACCTGTGATACTGACAGGTTACTGACTTACCTGTGTTACTGACACAGGTTACTGACAGGTTACTGACTTACCTGTGTTACTGACACAGGTTACTGACTTACCTGAGTTACTGACACAGGTTACTGACTTACCTGTGATACTGACTTACCTGTGTTATTGAAACAGGATACAGTCTGACCTGTGTTCCTGACTTACCTGTGTCACTGGCACAGGCTACTGACTTACCTCTGTTACTAACACAGGTTACTCACTTGCCTGTTTTATTGAAACAGGTTACAAACTTACTTGTGAAGATGGACACGCTACCGAGATATCCTTACGTTTTGTGCCTTGAATTTCTACAAAGACCCGTGTCAAGGGTTATCAGTGCTGCCTGTTAACATTAAATGTATATTGTTGGAGTCTATATAAATAACTTAGGATGACCCGTTGAGCTCTACCCAACCTCTTCAGCCACCAACAGTAGCTTCTCAGTTGCAGTCACCATGTCCTGTATGCGGTTAGTATATTAGATGAGATGGTTACTGTGCTAATAGTGTGGTCATTTCATGGCCTGGATGAGTACTGCCATATAAAAAGGTCTTGAAATAGTGGCGCGGGAATTTGTGCATACCTCATTCACTATGGGAAACAAGTTCTTCTCTGAGCAAGGCATCTTCACATGGTCGACGTCCCAGAGATCCATGAATGTGGACGGGTACGGGACGGGAGCTTTCCCACTCTGAAGAAGATCCGTCTGTGTCATTGAGAGTAACAGAAAAAAAGGGTTAAGGACAAATACTTCAAGTCATAACCCTGAGCCTAAAACAATGAAACTACTAGCTAATGTCATGTGTACGAGGAAACTGTTGCAGATGTGTATGCGGGTGCGGGCGGTAAGCTATGTTTACGATGACAACAAAGTTGGAAAAAAAAACATAATAACATTTAATATGGTATATTATTATAACATATTGCATATATATGTTATCTTTTTCTCTCGTCGTAATAATGTGAGTTATTGTGTGAAAGAGGAACCAGCTGCTCCAACCCTGATCATCACTGTGTGCTGGATGGGACAGGCCCTCAGTCTGGGAAGAGGCTGGCCACATTCAGGCATCCTCCTCAGCTCACTTATGGGCGTCCCAAGCCAGGTGACGTCAGGCTCGTCTTCTGGAGGAGAGCTGTCCTGCTCCGGAGACGCCCCGCTGCTCTGCTGCCACCTCGGCGAAGGAAGGTCTGGTGACGGCGTTACCGGGAAGAAGTCCGTTATTTTGGGCTTGCTCGTCGCGCAGCCTCTCGAGCTTTCTCCCTCGGTTTCCGATGAACGCCGCGTGGCCTCGCAGGAGGCCGAGGGGGCGCTGTCCGCCTCCGGGCTTTGAGGGGTCAACGGCTGGGTGTCTTCCCCAGAGTCAATGGCGTCATCGTGGGCGGGTGCTTGCTCTTCTTCAGTGTCCACGCATTCAGCAGCAGCGGAGCGCCGGGAGGAACCTGCGTCCGTCATGTCTACGTCTTGCGCTTCTGTCCTTCCGCGAGGTGTTCGGGGTTTAATGAGCCAATTTTCAAGTGTAGCCCTGAATTTATGTTGCTGCTTGGGGCCGATTCTGTAATGTGAAGGTGTTGCTTTGACGCCACGCAGGCTCCCGGTTCCACTCTTGGGCCTCGGGTTCATCTTCTGCTTGTTGTTGGTTTCTTTACCATCTTCATCCATTGTCACATTATCTGGGAGTGTAAAACGTATGTGTAGGCCTGAAATACACGAATCATTATACTTTCAGATATATCCTACCAGTTCAATGGTTAAACGGGCTTTTCCATATTTAGTGGGATTTCTACAAAGAATCCAAATGTTGTGCAAAAGCTTACCTTGAAGAAAAGACCTGGGACAATTTTTTGTATGAATTTTAACCCTCAGTCTTTCGGAAGTTGGGTCACGGTGTGTCAGACAAGTGATTCTGCTGAAAGATAACATAAGGATGATTAAAAAAAATATATATATATATATCAAATACACCACAAGTCTACAGGTAGGATGAATGGTGACCCTGTTCCATATTATCCGAGATGCGTACTTACAAAACAAATTGTGTTAAAACCCCCGAATAATAAAGTTTTTGATTTTGCAGTCCTCCTTTGAGCAGGAACTTAACGAAACGCAGGGCCATACAGTCTACTACAACATCACTTAACTCCTTTGCAGAAAAATGAACTTATTAACTCGCCCTCGCGTCCATTAGGCTTTAATGCACTATCTTTCAGACAACATTTAGCTTATGATGCCACATGGAAATAGAATAACGATAAAGCGTTCAAATAACTAATGGGAATGTAATATTTGATAATATGGGACACATTACATAGTCCATATCATTGGGAGCAGCAGATTTTTTCTGTCTTCGAATAACTGTTGTCCTATTTCCATCAAACCAAGCACTTCCGCATCTGTGAAAGACGTCACCTGGGAATGTTCAAGCGGGTTACAACTCCGCAACGTTTTCGCATGATTTCCGCCTGCCCAGCGCAGTTCGTTATCAACGCGCCGTGCCAGCTCTGTTGTTCTTCCACTGCCAATGGCTAGCCATTATGATATTGATCCTAAATTAAAGGGATGGATACACTTCCACGAAAACATATGTCCGACTCAGAAATTGAGATGTAATTTTGTTTGAATGTTCAGGTTCTAGGAATTAACCTAGAATAAACAAAGAACACTAATGAACCAGGTAGATCTACTGCAGGCCTACCAATAGCCTATAGGGCCTGTTCATCAGAATGCATCAAGGGGTACTTTTATTGGTGATTCACCGCCATTTTGAGAGGACTCAAGAGTTGTCGTACTGTAGAATCCTTAATCTGCGTAAATATACCGTAACCTAGGCTAATGGAACCTTCGTTTTCCATGTCTCACACGAGAAACGCTGTGGCTCTTTCAAACACAAAACTATTTGCCACCAACACAACAACTAACATTCCAATACTCCTATGCTTCCAAAATGCAGTCATTGTGATTTTACCTCACATAGCCTAGAAGCCCTATATAAACAAGGCCAAAAAGTCAATAAAGTGCAATTATATGAAACATGTTGGTGACATCATGTTAAACAAATACATTAAGATAAAATATTAAAACATTCAAAGAGGAGTGGCACATAATACAGTAACAAGGCCTTATATGCACCTCTGTAGACATCTTGGATCTATCTAGATTCTAATCGCTAGAACTTTAGAACCAAGATGGCGGCCCATAGTGATGTAGCTTACTGATATTTGATTTAAATCGACACAGAACAAACGTTTCTCCACCTTTCTCCGAGATGTGAGGTTTGAGAGATAGAGTGACACCGTGTTCTTCACATACACACGCACAGAATGACAAGTTGAAGAATTTCATTCAGAATTATTTGAATAAATATTATCCCTATATTGGTTAAATTGAGGAAATGTTGCGGGGAGGGGTGGGGGGGGGGGTAAACAAAAGGGTAGTTAAGGGGGGCAGATGGTGGTGGAGACAAAGGAAAGAAACATGGGTGGAGTCAACTCACCACATGTGTCTCAATCTATGCACGAATATTCTTCTTCTCTGTATTTCCAACTCTATTTACATTTGGATATTTCCAAATGTAAATACAAAGGGCACAAGTTCACGTTCTGTTTTTCTTTTTTTAAACTACACCTTGACTTGTTTATTTTATTCACTCAGTGTTTTTAAATAGGTTAAATATAAATATCTGTTTATTATTATTGTTCTTATGCTTATAGTGTATGCTTATAACATCTACCCATATTATATTTTAAGTGTTCTTTGTTGCTACATGTGAAACTCTTTAAATGGTTTGTAAACAAGAGGTTAGTGGTAGGTGGGGTTAACAGATGCTGCATAACCACATGCAAAATAAATGAACTACTCATACAACTAAGTACAAATACCCTGGGGGAGATAGTAAGAAGAAACGTTAATGATTTTGTAGTCAAGTCAGGCACATTCAAGTACTTGAAATAAATATAATATAATAGGATATAACACATATAGTAATATATACATTAAATTACAATTAGAGTTAATTATAATTATACTCAAATTAGGTGATGGTTCAGTTTTGGTTGCCTTGGTTATTATAGTAATTATGATCATACGATTATTAATAATAATAATTATTCTTATTCTTATTCTTATTGTTGTTATTACTATTATTGCTATTATAAGTATTATTGTTATTGACATCAGACAATTATTCAACATTGGCCTGTATAAAATATATATAGGCCTAGTCAACGTTTTTTTGTAGGCCTATTCGATTTATGCTACAGTAACCCTGAGACCATAACACCAAATTGGGCTTTTTGAAATAACAACTGGTAGAACCAGTTATGGTCCGAAAAGCCATATGCTTGATGTTGCGGTATGGCGTGTGTGGCGGTTTGCTGCGCCTTAACATAAGCCACGCCCACATCCCCATCCAAGACACCTGAGCAACGCGGACACCTGAGGATTCCTTCCTTCCACAACCTGTCAGCACAACCACCAGCTTAGGATGCTAAATGGACAAAAACTACAGCAAGGATCATGATGATAAAATGTATTGTGGTTGCGTTATTTTTCCTTTGTGATTTATCGGGAGCGGAAAATAAAGGTGAGGTATTTATTTTGTTTACAGTTAACCGAGTTCCGTGGTTGGTGACTTCCGTCGTTCCTAGTGTTTTGAATAGGTCTAGGTTTATAGGTCTTCAAGTTGACGTGTGGTTTGATTTGGAATTGGTATCACTTCGACTGTTGTGGTTTAGTTAATATAAATTGAAAAAAAAATCCTATTTATATTGGTAGCCAGGTCTGTTTCCGTCAAACTTCAAGCAAACAATCGACGACGCGCAGACTTGACGCTACGGATGTGTGATGTAGCTATGACCTCAACGTCAAAGAGAAGGCAACTTAACTTTTAATGAAAGGACTGCGTTAGACAATAACTTCTAGTCTCAAACGTTTACCAAATGAAACCTCTCCTTTCAGACATTTCCAGTGGCTTTTCCTCAACCCATTCAAAGCACACCGTTGTGTACCCTCTTATATCACGTCAATGGAAAAGGAGTGTTAACAGAACATCTGATTCGACAGAGGTTGTTTAAAAAAATATATATTCCTATTTAAAAAATATATATTGTTCCGTATAATCTCCCAGTAATGGGCATATGCTTTATTATGTCCCCATTTGCACTCATTTCAGAGAAACGAAATGGAAACGATTTCTTACGAACTTGATATTAACAACAGAAAACACCTCCTTCTGCTGAAACAAAATAGGTAATGTGAAGAGCAACACTAAATCTCACAAGTCGAATCATATTCATTTACATTTTGATGGCGCTCTTTCTTGCCCCTTTTCAGAGACTTCATCTCCGAAAGATTTGTGCAGTATTCCCATCACAGTAGTGGCTATTCCAAGTCAACACGTACAAACCATGTGAGTTGAAAATGCAGGACAGTGTAATGAATGTTTCAATGATACTATTCTTTTTGTGTATGCGTGCTGGCATTGGTTCGAATGAGGAGACCCAGGTTTCTGTTTTTCAGGTTCACTGCTACTACCATGGGCATGTGGACGGATATGAGGACTCACTAGTCATACTCAGCACCTGCTCCGGCCTAAGGTTTGGTCCCCCCCTGGTGCTTTACCGTGTGTGTGTGTGTGTGTGTGTGTGTGTGTGTGTGTGTGTGTGTGTGTGTGTGTGTGTGTGTGTGTGTGTGTGTGTGTGTGTGTGTGTGTGTGTGTGTGTGTGTGTGTGTGTGTGTGTGTGTGAGAGAGATCGACATCCTGTCTGCTCCCTCCCTTTGTTTCTCTGCCATTGAGAAGTGTTGCATTTTACGCACCTGTGATTGACAGGCAAGATCGATTCCCCAAACCCCAAAAAGATCAGAAATGAGCCGGGCGCAATTGGCTCATACAGAGACCGGCACAGTCAACTCAAAACCGATATTTTCATAGAGCACACACTTAATAGCTGACTGATGGGTGTGGCGTTTGAAACAAATTGAACTAGAAGAATTAAATGTTACCTACTTGTTTTTTTTTTAAGCTCCAGGTAAGCTTGACTGTAGAAATTCCTTTTGGGTTTGAAATTATTTTTTTAATCTAAGGCCAGACAGCCTAGTCATTAACCAGGCCATCTGTGCTATGTTAAGTTCCTGCTTGGCAGGTAAAACCTACAAATTGGTCTTCAGCCATAACCACGTAATTTTTCCTGAATTGGCCTACATACAGTCATCATGTTCATTCTGGGAATAAGCCTCTTGAACTGTAATTGGGATTCGCATTCTCAACCTCCACATCATTTCATGCTTGTCTCAAGGGGTGTGATCGTCCTGCAGAACGAAAGCTACGGCTTAGAACCGGTTCCACGCTCTCCGTCCAACGAGCACCACCTCTACCTTCTGGAGGATGTGACGTCAGGACACAGCGTCTGCGGAGTAGCCAATGAGACGCCAGCGCAGGGACGGCATTCACCCTTTGACCCGGGCCACACCATGACCTCATTCCTGCGGGTGAGAACTCTCTCCCGTCTGTTGACGTCAACTATTTATCATGTCAATATTTATCAAGATGTACAATTTCGTGGCGGTCGGGGGTTACATTTGTTTCTGTTTGATCTCTGTCTTCACAGCGGAAAAGAAATCTGCCTCAAACCAATTATGTGGAGTTGGTGTTGGTTGTGGATAACCTTAGGGTGAGAATGGCAGTTGGTTTAGATGTTTCACTCCTTTTATGATGGCACTTTCTGTACTTTCTTGATATACATTTCTTTTTTGAGGGGGGATATATTTGGGAGTCATTTAGACTTTTCTCCCTATATTATAATAATAATAATGTACTTTCCTTTTAATATTTACAGTATAACATAAAGGAACGCAATGAGATGGCAGTGACTGAAGAGATGGTGGAATTGGCTAACCTGCTGGACGGGGTGAGAGAAATAAAATCCTGTTCTACGCCATCGTTTACATCCCAGGATTTCTTTTTTATCAACCCTTTTTGTGGGGTCTTTCTTTGCTGTCATTTCAGTATTACAAGCAGCTGAACATTCGCGTGGCGTTGGTGGGCCTGGAGATTTTCAAAGACAGCAATCCCTTTTCCGTGGACCTCTCACCCGGGGAGGTGTTGACGAATTTTGTCCAATGGAGGAAGGTTAATTTGTTGCCAAGAATCAATCACGATGCGGCTCAACTCATTGTGTGAGTGCTCGCTCGTCTTGCCAAACCTTTTTTTTTGCCAACCGTTTTTTTTTAATGTTTTTTTTATATAAGGTCTGAGGTATGCATTGGTATCAGCCAGGGCGTCAAAAGTCGGAAGCATAACCCTGTTCTGTGTGTTGTGAACAATTATTCAGTCACTTTTCTGATGGTATTTTTCCATTTCCTAGGGGTTTGCCGAGGATTTACGATGGGGGTGTACTGGGTATGGCCTTTGTGGGCACCGTCTGTTCGGCAGCTTCAGCTGGAGGAATAAATGTGGTTGGTTCAGATGTTTTTCTTTCCTTTTTGTAATTCCATTTTGTCACCGGGCTGCCTTTTTCCATGTTGAGCTTCGGTTTTGAAACTGATGCCCATCTGCATTATTTACGACTTGCTGTTGTAGCGACAGATTGTCTCGCACAATAGACACAAACCTAGCATGCATGTCAAAAACAAGCATTGAACATGCAGCTCTATGACCAAACCTTTTGAAAATGTTTCTACATTTATTGTGTCTCATAAAGGTCCAGTTGTTATTTAAGGCAAATATTTCTTTTCATTATGATATGAAAATGGGTTGGGGTCTGTTCTTATAGTTCCAAAAGAGCGAAAAACTACCCTTCATCTCCACCGTGGTGGCGCATGAGCTGGGTCACAACCTGGGCATGAATCACGACAATAGCCGGTGCACTAGCGGTGGAACCTACATCATGTCAGCTTTTGCGGGGTAAAAAGAAAAAAAAAGAATCAAAAGAAATGCTGTTTGTAAAATAAAAATAGATGCTGTTGAAAAGCCTTTCAAGACACTAATTTTTGTAATTTGACCTTATTATTATAATGTATTTTGTTGTACTTTTTTTTGTTTTTTATAATTTCTTTCTCTCTTTGACCCGGAAGAGGATCCACCAACTTCAGCACCTGTAGTGCAGATGACTTTGAGGTGTTGGTTCGCAATGGCGGCGGTCTGTGTCTGAGGAACCCACCCACTCACTCGGTGGGCCTCTCTCAGTGTGGCAACGGCTTGCTGGAGGATGAGGAGCAGTGTGACTGCGGGAAGCCAGAGGTAGCCGTCATTAGCCTTGTGAAACCATTCTGATAGTCCTGTTTAAGTTTCGCAATTCGTTTTGTGTTAAGCCACGGCTGGGCAGCAATTGATTTCCGAATCCCCTAATACTAATCGGAGTGGTGCTCGTGACAGACTGTGGCGCTCCTTGTTCGTGTGGAACTGAAACTTCCCCCACCGAGCGCTTATTGGTCCTGGCATCATCGACAGCACGTCGGTTCCCCACATAATGCATTGCGGTCTTCATTGTCATCGGGTTACGCCGATTTGAGATGGACCGGCATGTACAGGTTATTTATGCAAATGAGCGGTCACAGGGTTTATTTATGCGACCAACACACGTTGTGCTGATGGATTTCCGGCGTGTAATCAGTGTCCGAACTTATTCCCTAAATAGTTTTCTATGTTGTGTTCACTGTGCAGGGAATAAGGAATGAGTAAACAAGTTAGACAATGCAAACATAGCCAATGTCACATGATGACAACGAGGAACCAGTGGTGTAAAGGAACCCATGTTATTACTTCAGTAGCTTTTGAGTTAATAATCTAGTTTGTCGCATAATCTCATTTAACATTCTAAGAAGGCATTCTTTACAGAGTACACATTTTATTGGTTCTCGCAGAAACAAATAAAAACGAAATCAGCAAAAGTAGTTTCAAAGGACATACTTTATTTTTACCACAGTAAAGTTTTAGTAAGGATTTTTCAGTACTCCTTCCACCTGTGGTAGGAACCCTGAAAACCATTGCAGTGTACCGTTAAATAAACAAACAAACAAACAAACATTAAACAAATCCCCATCCACAGTGCCAGGATTTCCCTAAGCAATCACATTTCATTTTCTTTGTTGGTTGACTAAATTGGCTCTCTCCCGAAATCAGGCCCCCAGGTAGATATTCCCGGTCACCTGGTACGACATATTTCACACGTATCGTTTGATACGATACGATACGATGAATCGACGAGTTTAGAGATAGATCACTGGCCAACTGAAAAGCGTGCGGGGAAATCAGCCAGACTTTATATCAGCGCGTTATTGATTTTTATATCATTGTTGCTGCAGAGCCGCTTAAGAAAAGACGGTATATTAAAAATATAAATATGGCACACAGCAGGCATGTAAAGAGAGAGGTAACCGATACTTGGGATTAATCGGTATGTGTGCATCTTGATTCTGTGTGTCTGCGTTCCTCAGGAGTGCAACAATAAATGCTGCGATGCGGCCACCTGCAGGTTCTCCGCCGGCTCCTCCTGTGCTGATGGACTCTGCTGCAACAACTGCCAGGTGAGGCTGTCTGTCTCTGTGTACCGCAGCAGTCCTGTGCTGGGGACACACTTTTCTTGTCCTTTTGGTGTTTGCTGAAAACTACATTTCATGCATCGTGAATGTACCTTTCTTCTGTGATTTATAATGCATGACCTTTAGTCTATCCTATTCTGTGAACATATTTGTAATCATATGCATTTTTTAAGAAGAATCCTGTGTGTGTGTGTGTGTGTGTGTGTGTGTGTGTGTGTGTGTGTGTGTGTGTGTGTGTGTGTGTGTGTGTGTGTGTGTGTGTGTGTGTGTGTGTGTGTGTGTGTGTGTGTGTGTGTGTGTGTGTGTGTGTGTGGCATACTTTGTAGCACACTTTTAGTTGTCTCAAGTAGCTATATCCCATTAGCGTGTGTGCTATGCTAAACATTTCCTCAGTTTTGTTTTGTTTCTCCTGCTTCAAGATTAAAGTGGCGGGGACGCCATGTCGCGGATCTGTCGACCCATGCGACCTTCCCGAGTACTGTGTCGGAAACAGTGGCTTCTGTCCCAGAGACTTCTACCTCATGGACGGCCTGAGCTGTGAGAACGCCTCTGCCTACTGCTACGAAGGGCGATGCCAGACCTATGACTCCCAGTGCAGGACTCTCTTTCAGCCAAGTATGTTGGGACGAACCGTTCGTCAAACCTGCTAGGCCTTAGTACATTATAGGACAAGCCATAGGGAAACTATTTGCTGAATTTCCGCAGGGATAACCAGTTGGATGGCATTGTTGTATGTAATGCCTGTTTGACTGTATACAACTAGATGCGTTATCTTTACAAGCTTAAATATACATGGACACACCTACATCTGATGAAGTTACACACATGTTGGCATGTTTAACAAATGAACGTGTTTAACAAATGAAATAACGAATATTTCATCTATTTATGTTTGGACAGGTGCACAAAAGGCAGACGATACATGTTACTTTCATGCTAATGTTAAGGGAGATAGATTTGGAAACTGTGGATTTGCTAATGTCGGCCTCATCCCATGCAGCACGGAGTGAGTATTCTGCTCATTGTCCCCACTTAAATGACTAATGAGTACTTCAGTGTGTGGGCATTTTTCAAAGCATTTCATCTTCGCTGGCTTTGTCTCCACTGGCTGCTTCTCAAAACCTGACCTGTATAACAGCTGGCGCAGTATATAACATTTATACTGCCCACTAGCATAGACTTTACACACTATATAATGTAAATAACCTGCAATTTGTAAAAAATAAATAAAAAAATCTAACTCTTTAACTGCTTCTGTAGGAATGTCATGTGTGGGAAGATACAGTGTACGAACCTGGATGCCAACAACCCCCCCCCCGGGGGCTCGCTCTCCAATACAATAATAAATGGCGTCAAATGTGTGAACGCAGACTTCAACCTGGGGACGGATGTGGTGGATCCTGCCTATGTTAATCCTGGTAGCCCCTGTGCTAAAGGAAAGGTGAGCCATCACGTGTGTGTTTGTGTTTGCACACGGAAGAGACATGCCCGTGTTTGATGATTGCGCAAGAAAAGCAGAGACCATCAAATGATTCAACAAAGCGTTTTTTATTAAACTAGTGCAGTGCTCGTTCAAAACATGCCTGTCCGGTTTTGTATATCGGTATACATATGGTTTTGAAAATCGAAGGACAGACAGACCTACAGAGAATACTTCCATTGTTTGTGTGTGTGTGTGTGTGTTTAGCACTTCCTTGTTCTCCCTGTGCCTATATATGCTGTAACAGCTGTTTAACAATAGGCTTTTAATGGAGGATGTTCTCTCACAAGTGCAGGGCATCTTACTTTATGATCACAATGAGGATGATGATGATGATCGTAATGACAAATATTATTCTTTTTACATTTTATTACAATTTAGCAACCCACAACTCCTGACCTATGAACCACCATAAAACACCATGGGTTCCTCTCTCCTCTTTTTTCCCAGGCTTGTATGGACTTCAAGTGCATGAATGCTACTGCTCTGCTGCCAAACCTGAGCTGTGACGCCCAGACCACCTGTAGCGGCCATGGGGTCAGTGGCCGCGTTCTGTACTTTGGGACATTATAACGTTGTGACCGCCACAGCTTTTCCGAGGATTGTAACTTAATGGGGCCTGTCACACGCTGCTTCATATGCGTGTTGTGTCATCTGCGACCTCAACTCAGTTTCCACGAAAAAGACGCACCATTGACTGACTTTTTCCAAGTCCAACCAATAACGTCAATGGTCAAACTCTGTGACCATTTTGCAGTTGTATGTATGAAGCAGCACTATTTCTTATTAGAGCGTGCAGGTAATGTCTGGTTCTTGTTTATTTTTCCTCCAGCTATGTAACAACCGGGGACACTGCCACTGTGATAACGGGTGGGACCCCCCCCACTGTGATAGGTCAGGCAGGGGGGGTAGTGAAGACAGTGGTCCTGCTTCAATAGGTGGGTGTTACCTTGACTCTGATCTTTGCTAGCCATTTTTTTGTAACAATACATCTTTTCAACTTTTTTTTTTCTGACTTGCAAATTGCATGCTGTAAAACAGAGTTGATTTCTTTTCTTTTTTTCATGCACACCGAAATTATTTTGTCAGAACTGTGTCCAAATAAAAAACTGCAACTAACTGACTATAACAGTGTGTTCATGGTTTTCACCGCCCATATGTCACCCACCTCTCTATCTCTCTGTGTGTCAGACTACTCCCTGAGGAACGGGCTCCTGATCTTCTTCCTGCTGGTTGTTCCAGTGCTGATCCTCGTCATACTTCTGCTGCTCTACTTCCTCCGACGGGATTCGCTGACTGCCTGCGTGAAGGCAAGGAAACATGGCAGTAATAACAACAGGTCGGTGTGAATGCCCGTACAACATTTGTATTTCTTTATTTCATTTGTTGTCATTGCTTGCTAACGTTTTGACGCGGCTTTTCTAATGGATTATTGGTTTATATTTACAGGCCTCAAAATGCGCAAAATCCTCGTGGAAATGATCAAACAAATGTCAGTATACCAGCAAGTACCGCGGCCCAACCCCGCAGGCAAACCCCTACTGAAACGGTAACGATAAAATGACTTCTTGATTCATAAATAGAATGCTTTTCTCTAATATGCAAGTATGAGTATGACCCGTGCGCCAAACTTTAGCACCAATTATTTACTCTACTGTCTGTCTGTCTGTGTGTGTGTGTGTGTGTGTGTGTGTGTGTGTGTGTGTGTGTGTGTGTGTGTGTGTGTGTGTGTGTGTGTGTGTGTGTGTGTGTGTGTGTGTGTGTGTGTGTGTGTGTGTGTGTAAAAAAAGAATGTGGGACAGATTTATTATTTTATTATTTACTATGTTTATAATGTTTATTTTCTTCTGTATTTGTTATTTGTAAACTTCAGCCTCCAGAGCGCCCAGCTTTACTTCCTACCCCTGGGTATGAACCAATTAAAGGCTTCTGCTTTCTATTGATCCCTTCAAATTATTCTATTTGGTCAAAGGTTAGTTCATTTAGCTGAATTCTCACCTGTTCAATTAGGTTCAGGTACGGAGAGCTGGATTACTGGAATAACGGACCAGAGAGCGCAAGGCCGGTTCCCCAGTCGGTTCCTCCGACAGTTCCTCAGACGTTTGATAGACCGGCACCACAACAGGGCCCCGGAGTCCCTAGACCCATCAAACCCATGCAACCACCAAACTGATCTGTTTAGTTGATATTCTTAACAAACCATATATGAAAATGACTTGTAAATTGATTTATTCTCGATTGCTCAAAGAAAAACCTGGGGTATTTTATATGCTTGAGACGTATTGGATAAACCCCAATTGTATTGAATCTCTGGCAATATCAAAATGGGCATTTGACATGTCCCACACAAATGTTAAATAGGTTATATTTTTATTGAACGTTTTTATTAATGTTTGTCAGTTATTTGTGTTCGTGTATTAAATAAAGTAATCTATTGAATATAGCGTGCACGTTTTTATGTAATCGTTACACTACTTCCACGAGGTGGCAGTAAAGCGACGTATTATTACAATTGAATATATAACGCCGAAGAAGAAGCTATACCTGCATGAAGGAAATGAGGACAGTACACGGAAGTTTCACTTGGTCCGTTATGTTTATTTATTTTTTGTGTCCTGTGAAGTTAAGCAGATAATACGTTAAATGGATTCGCAACACCTCCCGAGTTCACAAGTGTGTCTGTGTGTGCTCTGCGGTTTACCTGCTGCAGGAAAGTCCACGCTTGCCCGCATAGTGACCGTTCTGGCTGCTAAACGAGGATGGAGGGCCACTATAATGCATTATGATGATTTAATCCCTCAATATGCTTTTCATATAAAAGTATTGGAGGACAACATGCAGGCGGTAAATGTGCTATCTTTCCTCGACGTGTTACATCAATATGCATGCACTATGTTTTCGTTTCGTTTGAATCGAATTGTGTTCTCTGTATGTGATGCATTTTATATTTTAATCTCGTTTTATTATACACACACACACACACACACACACACACACACACACACACACACACACACACACACACACACACACACACACACACACACACACACACACACACACACACGACTAACAATATGCAATGCCTTGTATATTTTCCAGCAAACTGAATGGAAGTTGTACAGACAATCACTGCTACAATGCATTGAGAACTTCTTGAGAAACCCAAACGTTTTGTCAGATCCACCGGACCCTAGTCGGATTAATGCAGAGGCTTGGAGACGGGGCGTACAAACATTAATGGAGCAGCATGTCAACAGCTCGACGGACGACCATCCCTCGCCTATACTCCTACTGCTGGATGACAACTTCTACTATCCAAGCATGAGATATGAAGTGTTCCAACTTGCAAGAAAGTGTAAGCGATCTGTTTTGAACGGTGACCAAATAGTGCGCTGGTCACTGCACTAATCCCTTTGTTGACGTTAAATGTGTATCCACTTGTGCATTGCAGATTCCCTTGGCTTCTGCCAGGTGTTTCTAGACTGCTCTGTGGAGTCCTGCATAAGCCGCAACCATAAAAGGTCCCACCCTTTGCCTACTAATTTAATATTGGAGATGGCTAAGCGTTTGGAGCCTCCAAACCCAGAGAAGAACGCATGGGAGAAAAACAGCATTACACTTAACAGCTCAGCGTATTTGTCTGAAGTGGACATGTAAGGCACTGCCTTTTAAACAAGCATGAACCCTTTTTGACACACTGGGATTTTACTGTGCACGTGTCATTCATTTGTCACCTGTTCTTTCTGCCCATGTGAATGTCCAGTCAGAGGTGGATTGAGTTGATAACCCACGCGTTCCACAACCCCTTGGTCCAGGTGCAGGAGGAGAACACGGAGCAAAAGGCAAGACCCTAGTCTTGCCTTTTGGGCCTTAGGCTTGCCTTTTGGACCGTTGATTGTTTTCGATCAAAGTGTTATGTCGTCCGTGGCCAATGGCAACTCCCTCCCCTCCTCTGTGTGTGTTTGTGTCCAGGAGGCAGACCGTCTGAGATGTGCCATCAGCGTGGTTCACCAGGCGGACCAGGCCTGCCGGCGGCTGGTCTCAGCAGCCATGAAGAGTGCCAGAGGTAGGACGTTACACAAACCCTGCAGAAAACCAAAAACTTTGTCTGTCACCCACGTGGGCGAAAACGCCTCGTTGCGACCGCTGGTTTCCATTCCAGCCTGTGGTCAATTGCTACACGTCATTCCATCTCTCTCAACTCACTTTCCTGTCCATGAAAAAGGCCAAATAAATCCCCCCCCAAAAAAAATCGAAACTCAAACATCAAACCTGTAATGTTGCTCATGTCATCACACACCATAGAGAGAGCGTGAACTAAGTTGTTTGAAAAATGGTCATTCTTTGTCCCCGACCTGGCGATAGATGATGAAGCCTCACCAGAACGAATGAGGTGTTTGGCAAGTGAGCTGAACGAATCGAAAGTACGATTTCTACATGACCTGCGGACACAATACGTTCAAGAACTGTCGACGGTAGAAGGAGAGGATATCGATGTGCAACGGGTGGTGACCAATGCGGTGGCTAATTTCGACAGGGAAATAAAGCAAACTTTGTTACGATTTCATGAAAAATAACTACACTGGAATGTAGAACAGTAAGTTATATGGTTAGGAGTAACAGTTTATATTTTCTTTAATACGCACAAATGTCAATTTTACAGTACCAATTGATTTATACATATATAAGTGTCAACTGCTTTGTGTTCAATGTGGGACGGAGCGATATTTAGAATGAATATTTCAAGTTGACATGATCCACAATTAAGACAAAATAGCGTCATAGTTTGGCCTCGGTTTATTCTATGATGCAAATACTGCACTCAAGACTTGTTAGTAGAAAACAGTTACCCTGTCAACAACACATCACATCCACACATTACGATTAACAATTAAATAATCAACATTTTCATTAAAAAGTCAACATGTACCAACACTAGATCCGTTTCTCCTTCTCATTTTCTTTCACAATAAAAAATTGGTTCATACAAAGAAGAAATAGCCGAGCACCACAATGCTACAGTGCTCTTTTCTTTTAATAATTTACAGTGGATATTAAAAAGAAAACGGGAGGGGGGGGGGGGGAGAATTCTGGCTACTTATGCTACTTAAATGATTCCTCATACAATCTGGTGCACAATGAGGTATGAATGAAATCAAGATAGCAAGCATGCTTGCCATGATGTTGGGACAACAAGCCACAGGACTACTCTGAAACATCTGTTAGGGGAACAGTTGTTCCTTTAGAGAGCTGGAAGACTGCATTAGAAAATACATCCATTTCTGGTAGGAGATGTCACAGCAAAATGTTACATCAACAAATGAGCCCTTATGCCCTCATTGATGCAAAGAATGTTGAAATGGCTTAGGACAAGCCAAGCCACATTGAAAATAAATTAAGGGTACAAATCTATAAAGTGAGAAAATCCAAACCAAACAAAAGAAAACAGCCGATATAATTCAATAGATGGCGTGACAATGTCAAAGAAATAAATGGCAAAATAAAATAAAGGTATAGCACAGGATTCCTCGTGATCAAAGAGTCGAATTCCCCGCCGTGTGCCTCTGCCGCCCCATCACTTGTTGTGATGTCCACGCGCGTAGTGGCAGGCAAAGTCGTACTTGTCCCTGCACATTGTACCACAGATGTTGCACTGGAACGGATGCTCGTAACCGTGGCAACCCATGTGTATGGTGTACAGGATGTTATCCGAGAACTGGATGTCACAGTGTTGGCACTTGTGCGAGGCCGCCGGGTCCTGGGGCGGGGTGGTCGAGGGGGGTGCCGGCACGCTTGGCTGACCGAGGCCGGGGAGGAGCGTGTGCTCGCCGCGGTCGAACCCCCGCGCTGCCTCCCCGTCGGCGCCGTAGCTCCTGCAGCCGGCGGGGTCGGAGTCCTCCTCCTTCGGGCTGCGCGCGGTCTGCGAGCCGTTGACGGCCACGGCGAGCGGCGGCCCCGACGCCTGCTGGATGAGAATGGGCTTCACGTCGTCCTCGCAGGACAGCCTGTCCAGAGAGCGCGGGCTCTGGGGCCGCTGGGGCAGGTTGGCCAACTGGCCCGCCAGCGTGGACAGCTGGTCCAGGGGGCTGTCGGCCGAGGGCAAACCGTTGATGCTCCTGCCGCTGCCGTTGCCCTCGTGCGGTTTGACGACGGGCGTGGTCTTGTACTCGCCGCTGACGCCGATGCTCAGGTGGGGCCGCGCGTCGTGCGCCAGACCACCAGAGTAATCGGCCCTGGGCCCCACCATCGACGGGGGGCCGCCGTAGTTGCCAAGGAGCCGTCGGCCGAAGCCCAGGGAGCTCGCCCGCTTCTGCAGAACGCTGAGCATTCTCTTGTTGGTGAACGGAGAGCGCACGCCGCGCATGGGCAGCAGCTTGTGGCGCCGGCGGCGGTGGTGGGAGAGATTGCTGCGGTCACTGCAGCAGAAGGCACAGAGGTCACACTTGTAGGGCTTCTCCCCAGTGTGGGAGCGCATGTGGGCCTCAAGGTGGCGCTCATAGGCCGAGGCGAAGGGGCACAGCTGACACCGATGTGGCTTTTCTCCTGCGGTGGAGGGAATACAACAGCACGGATGTGGAATTAGGAAAACACTATCAAACCGGGAAGGTTTCAAAGCAGTAACAAAACAATTGTGTTGCCTTAGTGTAGCCTACTGGTGAAGGTGTATTGAAATGGAAATGGATTTGTTCATTGAGATTACCTGTGTGAATACGGATGTGCTCTATTAGACGAGCCATGCCTTTGTTTACATAATTGCAGTAGCTACACTTGTACTTTCCATCGGAAGTCCTCTCCAATCCATCCATTTGTAGTTCCGCTCCATCCTCTAGCGACAGGCTGACCTCTACCGACGGGGGATCAAGGCCTCCCTGGTCACTCGCTGTGGGAACTGAAAACACACACACACACCTTCCTCTAAGACTTGTGTGGTTTTAAAATACATGGCAAAGATCTCCAAATAATGCCCATTTCCTCACCAGCCTGGAACGAATCGCCTTGGTTGTTCTCCCCACAGACGGAGCCGGAGATCATGTTGACATGCTGAGTTTGTTGTGTGAGGTATTCCTGAAACTCTTTCACAAAGTCCACAGACTCTGCCTTCAGGTCCTCCATGGTGCCTTTTCCGAGTGCTGGGTGGTATTGCTTCAACCTCGACGACTACGAACGCACGGAAGACAGTTAACTGCCTGCCTATGAAGACAGACGTATTGGAAGTCTGTCTTTATGTATAACATCCTTTATAGTCTGGGTCTGACGCTGAACGTTAAGATACCACCGCTAACATTGTAGTCCGTGCTAATGTTACCTCCAGCCGACATAGGCTAGATCTCTATTAATACCACATGTTACGTGTTCAATAGATTTAATATTGCCCTAGTCTAATTCCGAAATGTTACATTTGCTATAAACCTAAAAATGCTCCGGTGGCTATTCAAAAATAACCTAACCAAAGATTTCATGAAAAAGCTAATAGGAGCTAGCCGAGAGCATCAGCCAACTAGAGTGCTTCCGGTTTTCAGCAGGAATGCATTTGCTGAAAACAAATTGGTGCTTCCGGTCAAACAAAGCGGTATTCCTTAGTGGCTTTTGCCATAGACACTGCATACAATAGGCTGTATGTGTATACAATCCATGTATTAATATGTATATATGCTATATCCCATAGACACTGTATACAATAGGATGTAACAAGTTATGTATTCAGTTTATTTGTTCAAAACGTTAGTTATATCTGCTATTTCCCATATAAACTGTATACAATAGGCTATATATGTATACAGTCTATTCATTCATATGTACATCTGCTATTTCAGATAGAAGTGGTAGGGATAAGCACAAAAAAAACCACATTGTTACATGTCAGTAAGAGGGGATAGAAAAGGGAACCTAAAGGCAATGTAAGCCAACTGCCAGGGGTAGGCGCAATGACAACAAATAGGATGTCTCCACCCAAAATAAAGAAGAAGGCGAAGAAGAAGACGTATGTAAACAGTAGAAGCTATGGCATCGTCTCTGGTCCGAATTTTATCGAAGGTGAGTGTACCTTTTTTTTTTTTTAACTAACAACACCTGTGGTGTTTTTTGGATTACGTTGATTTTGACCGAACTTGCTGTACGTTCGTATGTTTATTGCAAACAGGTTGTCAACACGGACGTCACCTTGTAACGCATAGCTCGTATTGCATTTCGTCAATGATAGGCTACGTTACAAACAAATAGTGTTTACGTTGTGATATAGCGTTTGCACTGGCCTAATGGTAGTCAATCATGATAAGTACACTTAATGCACCCACTTATCCCTTGGGATATATGCAGCAAAGGATTTAGGCTCAATCGATCTCAATTTGCAGGCAAGCAGGCACACATGTGCGCCCTGGGCAGCCATACGGAGCAGGTCCACAGCATCTGTCCAAGATGTTCCCTCACAACAGCCTCCCGCAGTTGCCTTCCCACCTCTGCAAACATATTCAGAGGAAGAGGGCATGATGCGGGAAGCAGGTGAGCTGCGCAGTTGGACAAATGTAGTGTTTATGTTTGCCAACCATTCGAAATTGCCATTATTTAAAACTTTTCACATCGTCTTTGATCAACGCAGTTCGAAAGTACGCCCAGGACTGCATTGCCCCGTTTGTTTCGAGGATGGATGAGGAATCAGCCATGGATCCAGAAGTTATTAAATCCCTTTTTGACCAGGGGGTATGTGTTATCCGTTTTGTATTCAAGTCAATTCAGTTGTGCTCACCTCAGATGGCTTACAATGCTTTTTTTTTATCACGTTGGTTGTAAACCCCCACAGCTAATGGGTATAGAGATTGCGCCAGAATATGGAGGAACTGGCTCCACATTCTTCTCCTCCATTTTGGTGATCGAGGAGCTGGCGAAGGTGGACGCCTCGGTGGCTGTGTTGTGTGACATCCAAAACACACTCATCAACACACTGCTCACCAAACTTGGGACCCCCAAACAGAAGGAACAGTACCTTACCCGACTGTCGACTGATATGGTCAGTGACTCTCAATTATTCTTGAATGAAGATTTCCCTATTCCCTAAAATAATAAATAAACATCTTCATGGTCAAATGTAAAAGTTCCATGCCGTTGAAATGTTGATTACTTGGTGTACAACATGTTTTAGGTCCTTACTAGCGCACATACGCTACTTTCTGAAATGAAAATAGGTGGGCAGCTTTTGCCTCTCTGAGGCGGAGTCGGGCAGCGACGCATTTGCGCTGAAAACGCGTGCGGAGAAACACAAGGACTACTATGTCATCAACGGATCCAAGATGTGGATCAGCAATGCGGAGCATGCCGGTGTGTTCCTGGTGATGGCCAACGTGGACCCATCGGCGGTGAGTAGTTAAAGTCTAACTTACAGAGTGAGATGTCACACATGCGGTCTCTCCCTAGTGTCTCGCCTGGGATTTGTAACAATCTGACATCAACAAAAAAAAATATCTTCTTCTGAGTTGTACTGGACTCTACCGACAATGACATCATTGGTCATAGTGGGTCCTTCTTAATCATTCAAATATCATCGCATCTTTAGACCAATCGGAAGCGTGTTCCGTCTCCCGGTGCAGGGCTACAGGGGCATCACGTGCTTTATGGTGGACCGCAACACGGAAGGGCTGGAGATCGGCAAGAAGGAGAATAAGTTGGGCCTGCGCGCTTCCTCCACCTGTCCTCTCAACTTTGACAACGTCAAGGTGCGAGCCGCAGAATAAAGCTTTGTTAAGATCTATGATATGACAACATGACAACGTCACTCATTTGGCCGCTGGTTTCTAGGTGCCAGAGGAAAACATCTTGGGCCAAGTGGGTCATGGTTACAAGTACGCCATCGGGATGCTGAATGAGGGCCGCATTGGAATTGCTGCTCAGGTGAGGAAATTACACCCAAGGATTGGTTCGCCACGATAAGGCTATGTGTTACAAGTTACTTTTTGGTGGTGTACTTCTAGTTGAATCTTAAAGGTCCAGTGTGTAGAATTGAGTGGTATCTAGTGGAACAGACTTGGCAGAAATTGAACAAAAAAATTATGTTTTAATTAGTGTATAATCCCATGAAAACAAGAATTGTTGTGTTTTAGATGCTGGGGGTGGCCCAGGGTTGCTTCGACCACACCATCCCATACACCCGGCAGAGGGTCCAGTTTGGGAAACGTATCTTTGACTTCCAGGTAAACGATTCAACCCAATACAATCACAGTCACCAGAGGATACCGTGTTTTTGCCAACGTTTGCCTGTGGGCTTTAAGCGTGTCTTCATCCAGAGGGTTTGGTTGTGTATTTCAGGGCCTGCAGCACCAAATATCACACGTTGCGACACAGATCGAGGCGGCGAGGCTACTGACTTACAACGCGGCCCGTCTCAAAGAGGCAGGGAGGCCCTTCATCAAGGAAGCCTGCATGGCCAAATACTTCACCTCCGAGGTGAGGGATGGGACGTGTTGGCAGCAGTGGAAGACATACAAACAACACTATACTATTCTGCTTTAATGTCAACTCTTTAACAAAAAGCTTTGTCATTCTGTGTGTTGCAGGTTGCCACTCTGACCACGTCCAAATGCATCGAATGGATGGGAGGGGTAGGCTTCACGAAGGACTACCCCATAGAGAAATACTACAGAGACTGTAAAATAGGTGAGCACAGAAGGCAACCATTTTGACTTTCCCATGTAATCATTTAGCAGACGCTTTTCCTTAAAAATGACATGCAAGGCTGAGAACAAAGCAATAAGCTGAACAAAATTGACCTGCAAAAAAAAGTAAATATATAACAACTGGACAAGAGTGCAGAGCAGCCATAGAAATCAGAAAAAACAAGGTATGTTTTTAAAATTTTAATTAGTGGTAGTGCAAACAGTTACATTAGACATTTCAAGTGCTTACTGAATTCCCATACAACGTTTTCAAATATCACGAGGAAGGCTGAAGGCATGTTTTCCTGTATACGAGGGTAGTTCAGCTGTTGGTGCATCAAGCTGATGGAAAACAAAAAAAGGTTCACGTAAGATTGCTGGTGATTGGCTGCGTGGTGGGGGCGTAGAGGTTGCAGTTGTTTGTGCAAGCAGTGCTTATTGTGTCTCCACGGCCATGGAGCCCATGTAACCCGACCCCAGAGGAATTCCCTGCTCGGACCTTGGTGAGACCAGAAGTGTAAGAACACAAGTGTGTCATTACTATGGGATCATGCATAACTCACTTTTCCTTTTCAGCCATTTTGTATTTTATATCTGCAAATGGCGCCTAACTGTTTGTACAACAGGCCACTTACTAGGTATTATTGAAATCACTGTTATAAAGTGGAATTAAAGGTGCTCGATTTTTTACTAAGATTAACGAGCTATTATTTTAGTGTAATGTGTTTAGAAATACATCCGTCCGCTATTAGTGAGAATATGTTTCGGGATTGACTGCGCCTTCCTTCGTATGAGCCTTTTAGATTTTAGACTGCTTTTGTCTAATTTCTGACCAATCAGGGCATCACTTCCCTGATTGGTACGGGGAATCCATCTTGCCTGTCAATCAAGGGTGTGTGAAACACAACACTTCTCAATGATGGAGAAAAGTAGGAAGGGAGGGAGCAGAGGAGGATTTCTGTTGTTTGGTTTCCAAATCTTGCTCACTTCTGAGTAACATTGACACCGAAAATCTCAATATTGGTGAGGGTTGTCTCCGCCTGCCCCCTCCTCCCCAGACCCGACGCTCACGCAGGTTGCCAGGTTAAAGACAATGAAGGAACAGGACGCTCACGCGGGTTGCCAGGTTAGAGACAATGAAGTAACAGGACACTCACGCGGGTTGCCAGGCTTAAGACAATGAAGAAACAGGATGCTCACACGGGTTGCCAGGCTTAAGACAATGAAGTAACAGGATGCTCACACGGGTTGCCAGGTTTAAGACAATGAAGGAACAGGAGCGCAAGATGAGCCAAAGCAACATTATATTTTGAGACAATCACAATTATTCTATTTTGAACTAATTTCAAAGGAGAACATACTTGCTGAAGCATTGTTGTTGGAGAAGCCAGTTTTTTGACATGACATGTTACCTTAATCTCTGATAGGTCGTGGTCATTTTATGATTTAGTACAGTACATTTGTTACATATAGCTCCTTTTTTTTATATAATATAAAAATATGCCTTTTGGGTGGAGGTTTTAATCCAAATACATGTTGAGCATGGTAGGCCCCAGTGGGAATCGAACTCCAACCCTGGCAGTTGTAATGCCGTGCTTTAAGACTGTGGATACATTGAGTCTGAAAGACAAACCGCCTTGTTAATTCTCTAATTGTTCTCTGCGGTAGTGTTGACGTTTGTCTCCATATGTGTTGACGTGCAGGTACCATTTACGAAGGCACAACCAACATCCAGCTGTCCACCATAGCAAAATACATCGACAAGGAGTTCGACCACTGAAGAGCACCGGCTGGACACCGAGAGCCACGCACTCCACCGCTTCTACCCTGTTGATCTCTGTCAAGATTAGGCTGTGAATGAATTCTGGTGGAGGCCTCGCTCCTCGTCTTCTGTATTCAAATAATTGAACAAAATGGGACTAGGCATCCATGCACATGTGTTTCACATCCCTTTGGGGTAGACTATACCAATTGTCACTTTGCGTTCAGATTGGTTTGTTGTTAGTTGTGGTCTATGTGAAATCTGTCTAGCCATAGATTGCACAGATTGTGCTACAGATTTGCTATAAGGTCACCAAATTCTCTATACAAATATGTTACCGATACAGACATACTCATACTTTCTGCTGAAATATGTTAGTCTGAGCTTGAGTTGAATACGAACAGTGCCTTCACAATATGTATTTTCCCTCTAAAACCCTTGTAGATTTGACTCTAATCTTTGAGCGTGTTTGACATGTGTAATAGTTTGCTCTTCTGAAAGTAGCCTGATATCTCATCCAAGTAGTTGAACCTTAAGAGTGGATTATAAATAGTGTACAGTACTTGGTTGTAAACATTGGGGGGGGGGGGAATTCAACAAAATGGTTAAATGGTTTATCTGTAATGTTGGAAATGCAATGTTAACAAATCATGTTGATATTTTAATAAATGTTAACGACAATTTTCTTTTTGTTTTAATGGTGATGACGCACAAGCCCATGTTTATAACTAAAGTGTACTTATTTGCATATTTTAATGTTCATGTTTACACTGATTGATAAGTCATGCATACACTTTCCCAAAAATAGTTTTGTGCATGTAAGAGGGAACATCGCCAGACCAATTCGCATCATATGCCGAGCAAGTAAAATGAGCTCTCAGATTCGTTGTGGTTCTTAGAATAACATTGTAGAAGACCAACTAAGCCGAACACCCTGGTTAGCCACTAGATGGAAGCAGTCTCTTGCCTTACCTCGGGCTGTGAACATAGATAGTGACTGGTGCTTTACGACCCTGCAGATTGAATTAAGGTGCTCCAATAACTTGACTGAAAAGGTTTCTAAAGATTTGGGCACATATAATAACTTTAGGTTGCTCGATATCGGGGAAACATGTTCAATTCTGAAAATATTGTATGTTAAAGTTTGTAGCGTTGTTGCAGTGATGCTTATTCAACGTAAGAAATGCTGAAACAAAACATTTATTTGAAGTTATCCATCAGGACTATATGCTTAATGAAAGTTATCAGATTTGAACGATAATTGCAACAAAAAATATGCTTAATTCGTTTTTGTTTGTTATTTTGTGTCTAATAAATGGTCTCTAATTACAACATCCTAAAACATGCATCATCCTGTTCGTTATATTACAAACTCTCTGATTACATTTATAAAAAAATCATTTGTATCTTTTGTTACGTTTTTGGTGGAAGAAACATTATCCGACTGTAGAGAAACCTGAAAATGACGTTCATCGCGATCTAAATGGAACCTTGTGATGTGCAGAAACCGCACTTCTCTTGATAAATGTGATTTAGCCTATAGGCCTGCTATAGGTCTACATTAAACAGTATTTCAGCATTTTAGAGCCACCTGTTTAATTCTGAGAGCGCAATAGCAGAATAATAGAATTATCATGTATCATGGAGACAATTTGTGAACAAATTATTGTGAAACCATATATTTACATCTCTATTTGACATGCGTGCACAATGCAAATGTAAAGTAATTTGAGAGAGAGACACAGAGAGAGAGAGAGGGAGAGGGAGAGACAGAGACAGAGACAGAAAGAGAGGGGGGTAGAGAGAGAGAGAGAGAGGGAGAGAGAGAGAGAGATGTTTGAGTGACAGGTGATTCTGGGTTGTGCATGGGGTAAAACCCTGCGCCATTTGTCTCTTTAATCTAATTGGTTGATTGATGAGTCCATGTTGTTTAGCTGGAAGCCAAAACGTGTATAGGGCCTTTCCTTCGAGTCTATTCTCGTCATATCTCCTTCCTGCCTTCGCTCTGTTACATCTCAAATCCTATTTGCCGTCGTACCTGCCCAATGGCAGAGATTTAGCGCATTTAACTTGGATACCATGTTTATTTCATCATTTACAATCGAGCCCAACTTTGACGCATTGATTGCTCCTTTGGATCGCTCCAAGCTCTGCGTGCCAATTTACGCGTTTTTTTTTATTTTGATATAGGAAGGACAATTTTAATTCGGTGACAAACCACTGTGAACACGACCTGCGCAAATATCGACGAAATACGGTTTGTATTTTTTAAAGGACCTTTAATGGTCATTCGAATTGAAGGATGATGGCAGACACCCACGCGCAAGAGACTGTCCCGCTGCACGCAAAGGATTCACCTTTTTCCATAAAGAATCTACTCAACATGGACAATAAGCCCACGAAACCCAGAGCATTCCAGCCAGCGTCCAGGGGACTATTCGAGGGGAGCATTTTCTCTCGGATCGGAGACCTAACTTTTCCTCGGTTTGAGTTCCCTTCTCAGCGAGTTGGACTAGCAGCCTCCGCCTGGTGGAACCCCTACACACTCGGAGCCATGGGGCATCTAAGAACTTCAGGTACATTTAGGAGATTTCTCTATTTATAGGGGATTTGTAGAAAACCAAATAAAAACTATCGAACAACAAATCGAACCTATCAAAATTATCATTATCAATCAGAGAATTGGGATTTGTTGTAGTGGTGTATTCCGTTATGTTGCTTTTTATAGTTGCTTTAAAAAAACAAGTGCGCATGGCTGATTGAAAGCATCCTTAGGCCTATACTTAAAGGGCTGTCTCAGCTTTTGAGTCATTTAAAGTCCATGCATGTGGACATATTTCATACTTTTCGTCCAGGAAGCTATAAAAGAAAAAAAAAAAGATGTAATACTCATCTGAGCTTTGTGTTTGACCCCCAGCAGGCCTCTCCGCGAGAAGCGGTGTTAGAGACTCGCCGCCGGCCAGGGACAGACACTCGCCTGCTCTCCTCCACAAAAGTGAACCTGATATCAAAGAGGACGACGACGACGACAAAAGCGCTGAGGACATTGTCCTGGAGGAAAGCGATACCGAAGACCCCAAACACGAAGTCACGGGGGACGATTGGAAGAATCTAGACGATACTTCGGACAAGAAAGCTTGCAGGAAGAAAAAAACGCGCACGGTGTTTTCCAGGAGTCAGGTGTTTCAGCTGGAGTCTACGTTTGACATTAAGCGCTACCTGAGCAGCTCCGAGAGAGCCGGCCTGGCGGCATCGCTGCACCTGACGGAGACGCAGGTGAAAATATGGTTCCAGAACAGGAGAAACAAGTGGAAGAGGCAGCTGGCGGCCGAGTTGGAAGCGGTCAATTTGAGCCACGCAACGGCACAGCGGATTGTGCGTGTGCCCATATTGTATCACGAGAACGGAGGGTCTGAGACTGGTAGCTCCGCCGGAAACTCCCCGAGCGGCCAGTCCCTCTTGTCGTTCCCACACCCGATGTACTATTCTCATCCTATCGTAACGTCCGGCCCCTTGCTGAGGCCCGTTTAGGTCCCTGTTGTAATTTATCGCAGGCCTTCACATTTTGAAATTCATAGAAACTTTCAAAGAATTATTTTGTATTATTTGTGGATTTCATGAATATACATTATTATTATTATTATTATTAGTAGTAGTAGTAGTAGTAGTAGTATTAGTATTATTAGTATTATTATTATTATTATTATTATTCCTAATACTATTATTATATTGTGACTTATAGCCCTATGTTCAAAGTTAATGTAAAATGGATATTATAAGGAAAGTGCTTTGTAAGAGAATGCTACATTTCAGTGTATGCCTAATCTTATTTGAAACAGAAGATAATGTTGTTTTACATAGAGTTCAATGTTAATATGTATTTTATAGAAAAAAATGTGTCAGTGTTTGGACAAAAATGTTGATATATTTGATACTTTACAATATTGTGCAATATTGTTCGCTTATTGCGCGCATAACCCCATTCTCTCCCTCAAATCTCTCGCTGTCTCTCTCTCTCTCTCTCTCTCTCACACACACACACACACACACACACACACACACACACACACACACACACACACACACACACACACACACACACACACACACACACACACACACACACACGGACAATCAAGTTCATTAATATGTTCCAAAAAGCTGCAGGTATAGGCCCATCACCTAGTTGGCCATTCGTTTTGAAAGAAATGTCACTGTAATTTATTATCAAAGCCTACTTTAAGCCATGAAAAAGCCAAATATCAACCACTGTTTGTATGAGTTATTCATTAATATTGTATAATTGTATTGTAGAAATTCTCGCACTTGTGAAATATGGTTCTTTATTTACAGAAAAAGTTGGGATTTATATAAAATTAAGCCTTTTCGTCATGATGGAGGTGTGTATTTACTGTCTAAAGAGCATTGTTTTCCAAGGATGCGATCCAATTAGGCCTATTTATTGTTTAAAAAAATGTTAATCTTCTAGTTTAATGCTTCTCGACTAAATAAACCCAAACATGCAATTGACATATTGCTTGGCATAGAGTCTTAATAATCAAACAACATATGACTACATCAAGCAAATAATATGTGGTGTTCATGCGTTATGTGCTAAAAACGTGAAATGTTGTCCTCGATAGACCTACTGGTTTACATTTTTTTATAGTCCTTGTTAAGTAATCAATAATTAAGAAATCACAACAAGGCACTATTATGTTTTAACCCATATGCTTTTGTCCTTGTCGCAACTAATAGACAGTCAACCGACTTTGGTTTCTTTGGACAAATAAATGTAGGGCCTTTAGGATGAACCAACATTTGTTATTCAGTCCACCGCATTGGATTTTAAGGCCTATCAATATAGGCTACCATATGCAATCTTTCTCAATGTTATTTCATGAAATGAACGAATGAATGAATGAATGAATGAATGAATGAAGTGAAGTCATTGAGGGAAAGATATGAAAACTTGTAGGCATAATTTTCATTTTTTTCATTCGCGGTAATGATAAACTTGTTGATTATTTGGCATTACTTTTAAAGTATATATTTTCTAACATAAATAGGCTAGGAATATTCATATTTTCTTTATTCATTACGCTTATATTAGGCCTAATCTCCAATCAACTATTGTTTTTAGCCAGTTCTTGAAAAATCATTATATCACCAAATAAACCCAAAATAGTTTGTTTATTTATTCGTTAAGTCTATGTGAGCACCCTATAACAAAATCCACCAATAATTGTATAGGCTGTTACTTGTTGTAGTTTGGATAGTCTGATTTATATGTAACATAATAATAAGTCAATGTGTGTATGCAAATCCGTTACTTGGGAGCATGAGTAGACCTACGAACAACTGAGTGCAGCATGGGTGTAGGCTATTCATCATAGATGTGGGCCTAAAGGGATACTAAGAAAGTAGGCCTATAAATCCAACGCAGTGCAGCATTGGTGTCTGTAGTCTATGGCAATAATATTCAGCGCAGAAGCAGAGAGAGACAGATAAACCGCACATTGCATGCATGAATATTATAGGATAGCTTCCGGAAGAAGAAGAAGGAGAAGAAGAAGAAGAAAAAGGAGAATGATAATTCGTTCTCGCGAGATAACTCATTCGTTGACAACACAAATATGACTACGTCATGAAATGTGACCAATCAAACGAAAGCGGGAACTGTGCACATTCGTCTGAACCAATCAGGACCATCGGCTGAAGCAGTCACACTTCTTGTGTTGAAAGATCCTAAGGAGCAACACGCTACGCTACCAGTTAGCTAGCTTGCTAACTCAATCACTTTGCAGACCAAATACTACATACGGACTACATTTGTTGTTGTTGTTGACGTAATAAAGATTTGGATTGCGGTCACAAGAACCCAGAGCGGTAAGTATGTTGTAGTAGATACAACTTCGTAACATATGTTAGCTTCAAATGTGCTCATGTAAATGCTAGCAAGCACCGGCGGGAGTACAAACGGCAGGCTTGGTCTGCTCTCTGGATCAAGCCAACCCGTTGTTATTTATACATAACAGTTAACGGCTTATACTTATGCAAAACGGATATGCACATGATCGTGTTTTAATGGAGCTGTTGAAGTGATTGTCCAACCATTCAACCTTCGTAGCAAGCGACACCATCCATATAAAGCATTTTACAAAACAACGTGTAGACTAAGTTACCATTCTTTGTTTTGCAACTTTCCACAGATTATCGACACTTGCTATTGAGAGGGGTGGGGTTTGTTTGAAAATATATCCTTACACATGCATTTAGTACTTGTTTCATACGTGTTGGACCCCCTAATGATGAAGCAGGCCCATGTAGTAGGAGCATAGACAGAACCCGTGTGTGTCAGCTCTGATGGGTGTTATCAGATGTTCAGAGGTTGTGTCCAACTTTTGTCTTTCTGTTTTGCTCTTACAGATGACGGGTTGCAATGAGTACAAGCTGAACCAGGGCCCAGAGGACACCATCTCTGCTGTCAAGTTCAGCCCCAGCACAGCCCAGTTCCTCCTGGTGTCCTCGTGGGACTGCACTGTTCGCCTCTACGATGTTGCAGCCAACTCGATGCGGATGAAGTACAAACACTCAGATCCAGTCCTGGACTGTGCTTTTTATGTAAGACCCACAAATAAAATCTCTCCATGCCAAGTGATCCAGTGTTGGCACCACCCCAGTTGGGGAAAGTAGATAGAAAGTGTAAACATTCGTTTGGCTTTTTTTAAAACTTGGAATTACAGATAGTCGAGGTCTGCGCGTGACTGTTGCGTTACAACGACGAGCCTCGCTGTAATCTAAAGTAGAAAAAAGGAACATGACGTGTGAATCGTTTTGCCAGACGCTCTCCTCACACCTCATTGAACTGTGGTCGTGCCAGTTTATGTTAAAGACCGTTGGTACACAGGTTTACATCAACAATGTGCCCTGTTATTTTACAGGATCCCACGCATTCTTGGAGTGGAGGTTTGGATGCACAGTTAAAAACCCACGACTTGAACACGGATCAAGGTAGGTGCCCCACATCCACTTGAATGTGAATGTCCGTTACTGCTCGCTCTCTCCACTCGCCATTCTCTGTTTTATCGCAGTATAGTTCGTTTCATATATTGGATATTGGCAGACTTTACTTAACTACTTTCTAAATGTCCTCCACTCAGCGCCGCAACCACTGATGTTATCGATCGTCGTCATTGGGGTGGCCTACTGGATGTGTATCTCAAAGTATAATGCAGTCCTGCTTATATAAAGTATCATTGTTTATAATAATGATATGGCCGTGAATCCGAAACCTGCTAAAATCAGGCGTCTTCATTCTCTCTGCTGTGCCGTAGTTCAGTCCGTCCTGAACCGTGCATGTCAGCGCACTGAACCGTTCGCGTAATCAACCGGAACACCCCTAGTGAACATGCGCTGTCTTTTCTTAAATGTCATTGGCTTCTGGGGTCAAGTGGTCACTGTTCTCACACCGTGCCCCGAACAGACACCATTGTTGGAACGCACGACGCCCCCATCCGCTGTGTGGAATACTGTCCCGAGGTGAACGTCATGGTAACGGGGAGCTGGGACCGGTCGGTTCGCCTGTGGGACCCGAGAACGCCCTGCAACGCTGGGACCTTTACTCAGCCGGACAAGGTATTGTGTTTAATGTTGAATGAGAGAATGTATACCACTGGCGCACTGTTAGATTCCGACTGTTCTACTAACATTAACGGAACCGTATGTGCCTGTATAGGGATTGTTCTTTTTTGTTAATTTCCAAATTCATTAGTGATTCATAATGATCCTAGCCATGCTTGGGACTTTAACCTTTTGTTCAGCATAAATTGTCACGTCTACCAAAAATGGTAAAGGCAGCTCATAAACCGCGAATCAGCGTTTCCCCTACGATCGATTTTGTGCTTATGTGTGTGTAAGGTGCACTATGTTGATGTGGGCGTGAAAGGTGCTGATGTGCATTTGCATGGGGATGATGTGTGTGCGGGCACAGAGAGGTTCATCAAATATACAGGCTTTTCTTTTATGAAGTCACTGTTACGTTTTCTCCGTATGCTTCCTACATTTAGTCTAAAGCTATTCATGAGCCAATGCCACCTACCGTATCCTCGTGTTTTTTAAATTATTTTATGGCAGAACACTATGTTGCTGTCCGTATGTTTCCATAATGTTTCTCCAAATAACAATAACGACGATGTTACAGTTAAGAGGGGTGCAGTAGGGTGCACTGATGATTCATGTTTTTAATAAAACAAATGGCATTTTGGGCGCCCTACATAATTTCTAACAGACAAAAACGAATTACACTACACTACAAATATATTTAACCTTTTCTCTACAGTGATGGGTAAATGTGATTAAAATTGAAAATTATATATATATTAAAAAAAAGAAATGGTACAATGTTTTGCACTGGAGAACCATGAACTTCTCGGTCTGTTCTATCTGAATGAGTGAGCCAGGAAGTGCTGTCATAAGGGTGTTGCAGAAGCAGCACACCTCTGGGTGTTAGAACTAGAACATAGTTCAACCAGGCACAGTTTACCGTCAGTTCTCAAAGTCATCCGTGGTGACTCAAGCCGTGGCTTTGCCATCGTCTCTTGTCTCTCTGCGGTCAGGTGTATACCCTGTCGGTGGCCAGGGACAGACTGATCGTAGGAACAGCCGGAAGGAGAGTCCTGGTCTGGGATCTGAGGAACATGGGCTACGTGCTGCAGAGACGGGAGTCCAGCCTCAAATACCAGACCCGCTGTATCCGAGCGTTCCCCAACAAACAGGTATGTGACAATCCACTCCATTAGCTATCCCTATGGTAGCATGGTCTACCATAGGGCCATAGCCTCCATCTTGGTTCTAAACGCTACCTGGGTGGGGGGACTGAATGCGATTTGGAACCCAGAAGGCCGCTAGGTGAATAAGTATGTGGGAGTGTGTGTGGATGGTGGCTGGTTTTAGCAGCCTCACCTGGCCTGAGTCAGACTGATTGGACTCTGGGGCTGGGTGAGGCTGCACACCTGTTGCACATTGAGCAATCAGTGTGCACAGGTTAAACCAGCCATCACCGCACACACTCAGGAAGAGCTCTTCGGCATGGCAGCACGGAGCACCGTCTGCCTGCCTCATTATATGCAACCATTACAATAAACTGGATTTTCAACATCACCACCCAGTGTCCAATTGCTTGGAGGAGCCCGAGGAAAGTCACCTAGGTGGAGTATGGGAGCCACCTAGGTGGCGTGTAGTATTGGACATTGCGACAAAGTACAAGGGACAGTTGAATGTGTGAGATCCCAATTTGACTGAAGGTGGGACATGATGGTAACAGTTTGGTTGTTTTTGTCACTGTCCAAGACAACTTGGTCTTCACTCTTCTTCAGAGACCAATCAAGGGACTTGGGTTTTATCAGCCGCAACATAACAAAGCAGTTCTATAATACTTATGTATACGGAGGGAAGGAAGGACACACACTACGGGTAAAGATATGTTACACTCCCAACGGGTTTTGAATCTGGATGCGATGCAACATGTTTTTTTCCTCCCTGGTTGAGTCCTGTTGGACCTGTGGTGAAAGTTCACTAAACGCTGTGTTCCTCGCCACCGTCTCCAGGGGTTCGCGCTGAGCTCCATCGAAGGGCGCGTAGCGGTGGAGTACCTGGACCCCAGTCTTGAGGTGCAGAAGAAGAAGTACGCCTTCAAGTGCCACCGGCTGAAGGAGAACGGCATTGAGCACGTTTACCCCGTCAATGCCATCTCCTTCCACGGCACCCACAACACCTTCGCCACGGGTACGTCCCGGCCCTCACCGTGTCCGTACTGTGGGGCGGTTTGAGTTGACGTCCCGGCCCTCACCGTGTCCGTACTGTGGGGCGGTTTGAGTTGACGTCCCGGCCCTCACCGTGTCCGTACTGTGGGGCGGTTTGAGTTGACGTCCCGGCCCTCACCGTGTCCGTACTGTGGGGCGGTTTGAGTTGACGTCCCGGCCCTCACCGTGTCCGTACTGTGGGGCGGTTTGAGTTGGCGGAAACCTTTTCCTTGCTAGTATTGTTTAGTGTTTTATATCAAATAATTATGAATCTGTGTACATATGTCAATTTTTGTATTAATTTACTTAATGTTTAATTTCTCATTTGCTATTCATGGATGAGGTGTAGTTGTCACATAGCCACATAAACCATCCCCTCTCGGGATGGTTAGGAGTGCATTTGGTGACATAATGACAAAATGAATCAGCCTAAAGGCTTACCCACCAGCAGTTAGCGTACGCTGAGGTTTCCAGGTTCAAAGCCTTGTGTCCAGGCAGCAGCCGGCGTCTATGCGTTGCAAGCTTACCCTGAGTCTGTCCTCCTTCCCCCCCCCCCTCCAGGTGGCTCGGACGGCTTCGTGAACATCTGGGACCCGTTGAACAAGAAGCGCCTGTGCCAGTTCCACCGCTACCCCACCAGCATCGCCTCGCTGGCCTTCAGCAACGACGGTAGCCTGCTGGCCATCGCCTCCTCCTACATGCAGGAGCAGGGCGACATCAGCCACCCGGAGGACGCCGTCTTCATCCGCCAGGTCACGGACGCCGAGACCAAGCCCAAGTGAGGCTGATTCCTTCCCCCCCCCCCCCCCCCCCATATCGCGGGCCGAACACTGCATCGTCAACGCCGTTTCGGTTTTTGCCAACTCAATTTGGTTTTGTTCATACAACCTTTTTTTTCTTCTTTTTTTTCTTTTTTAAAGCCAGCCTGTCCTACTACATTTGAGCCTAGATGCATTTTAATTGAGACGAAAGCAATCCCGTCTGCTGATATTCCTCAGTCAGAAGCATTGTTTCCCGATAGTACCACCACTGTATGGTTTGTTTTTTGGATGGTGGTGTAAGGATTTGATGGTTCCTCTAATATGTGGAGTTCCTTTATCAATGGTTCCCCAACATGCACACTGAACTCTACTGTTGATGTTATTTTGGTCCACAGGTCCCCCTCTTTTCGACTGGTTTGTGTTTTATCACGCTTAATAGTTGGCCATTGTGAAGCTTGTGTGTACAGTTCTTACCAGTCTTCTGTCCCTTGTCTTTTTCTGGTTTTCTTCCTATTTGTAAAATGTTTTCACCCTTTCTCTTCGACTTGATTTCTCATTGTCTGATATGTCGCTGTCTTTCATGTGCATGATTTTATTCGTTTCTCCTCTTTTCACTTGGAGATGATAATTTAAGGCGTTCTTTGCCTCACATTGGCCCCGACCCCCACAAAACAAGCGTGTTTTTTTTTTTTACATGGTGGATTTATAATAAAAGGTAACAACAAAAAAGGAAAACTTGCTCTGCCTATTTTTCAGTCATTCATCACTGCTGTTGGGTCACTGGCTCTGAATGTGAGCATGCGAAAGGGGAGAGGGGAAGGGAGGATGTGTCCGGGCAAGAGAGAGAACGTTGTCTTGACGACGTGTTGTGAGAAGGCGCTGATCCACCAGTTTTGCCCACGGCTCCTGTCTCACCCCCAGACGTTGACCTCATGCTGATACACATCAGTGTCAGTGAACCAGATATTATATTAGGGGGATATTGGAGTGAGCAAAAGCCACACTGAACCAGGATCATAGCCTGTAGCGGGGAAATGTTCCCTTTAAGTAATTACTACGTGGAATTGTTTGCCCTTTATCTCCCTTTTATTGTAGAAGAGAAAATAATTTGTCTTGACTGTAATACCCCTCCATTGTGTGCATACTGGCAAAGCATGCGCTATTAATTTACTCCTTACGGATAGCGCTTTTATTTTGTTGCGTTTTCTTATAAATCAAGACTCCCGGGTTGACTGATTTGTCACTGTGGTGACAGCATTTGAAAAAACCCAGAGCCCCCTTCTTTGTTGTTTTTTTTGCAGTGTATTATGTGAATGGGGGACAGCCAACACAAGACAGTGCCTCGGCAAAACACGTAAGTGGTGCATTTTTTTCCTCCGTTCAGATTGTCAATGGTGGCTAATGCAATTAATTTTTGAAGCCCTTTCAGTAAAAGTAGCTATGATTCTATTTGAGCTCCAATTTGTCTAATGGTTCTATCTGCTTCTGCAGCATCCTGGAAATGATTTCTTCGTTTGGTTAAATGATGTAGCTAATTCCCATGATTGCTGATAATGAGTCCGACTTTGACGTCGGACTCAGACTCGCAGCTTGATATGAAATGGCATTCATTTTGTAGAGCAATTACGGCCCCGTGTAGCAGACACAGAACGGCTGGGGTCTACGGTAAATTAACTTGTTTCCTGTCATCTTTGGCTTCCACTAAATTGGAAAATTGAGTTCCTTGAGTGAGCATGAGACCTGCTGGGCCTTTTTCCTCTCTGGTACAGATAGCGGTTCATCCTGGAGGGGGGGGGGGGTGAATAATAATGGGTCACCCATTTGTCAGATGCATTAAAAAAATTAAGGGTGCGTGTGTGTTTTTTGGTTCCGTCTTGCTAACATCACCAAGGTGACTGTAGTGGCATGAATGGGATTACGTGTCCTGTGCGTTTGGATGAGTATTCAAGTCATTTTTGGTATTGGAAATATGAATATTCTGGTTAAAACACCCAAGAAACACCGCCTACCCGACCCGTCTCGCCCCGGCCGTGTCTCGGCTCCACTTCCCGCGGACTCCGTCGCGGCCTTGCGGCTCGTCTCTGGTTTCCAGCCTCCAGTGGTGTTGGGAGACGGTTTGTCTCCATGTGAAACCAGCACATGCCAATCGGAGGGGCTGCTCTGGCCTCTCCCGCCCGTGTCCTGTTCATTTAACCCAACCACAAGAGGCTCTCAGGCTCGCTCAGCAGGGCCGCCTCGACCTTCCCAGAGACATCTTATCCGTCTGGGCGTTTTTCACGTCGTAATGGAGGAAATCACATGGGCAATCGGTTACTATATTGACTCCATTCCGTGTTTTTATCTCGCTATAATGTTCTCCCCGTGTAGCTGTGGAGCTCTGATGATGGTGACACACATAGTTCACGTTATGGATGGGCTCTGTAGGCCTACTGAAGGAAGATTACTTTATTTCTGGTGATAATGTAGGACATATTGTTACGGTATACTGCACATTAAACAGGTACCACAACCAAAAAAAGAATAGAAATCAATCAAGGGTGTGTAACAGCGACTCACAAGTTTGAATGACTTGTGGTAAATGGGAAAATATGAAAGGAAAGTCAAAGAGAGACGGGTTTAGAACAAATGTGACCTGTGTCACTGACACCTGCTCCTTATGACCACAGCCTATCTGGGGAATGCTTTTAAAGGCGATTCCATGGGCAACACAACATCTCCCGGGGAGTGGCGTTGGTACATTAGCGGCTAATTAGACAGCACACAGCTCCAGGCCCTGCCCCGGGTTTCACACCCCTGACCATCCATCTCTTGGCAGGCAGGCAGGCGGCCAACGAGAGGGCTGCCTGTATTCAAGAGGGAGGTCTCACCTGGGAACCACAGGATTGTAAATCAAACACCCTGTCACATGACAGGGTCGTTGGGTTTGGACTGGACCTCGACCACATTTTGATTGACGCTACATGATTGTTCAGCATATAAGAAATATACATCACGCAGAAGAGGTATTTTAGATATTTAAATTGCATTCGCTTTGCAGCCGGATTTGCTGAAAAAGGGACAGCAAATGTAGTTATTTTAGTCTAGTTCAGTAGTTAACTGTAAATGTATCAATAGCTCAAAGAGAATCAACAATACCGATAGGGAATATAATCTGTTTACTGCTATTGTCACCACAATTAATGACGTTAATTAAGTAGATGAATTATGAATGATGATGTCTTATTTGCTAATCAGGTAGGCACATGGCCTTAATGACCCCAGTCAGTAGCAGTGACAACAAAGCACCAGGTTTGGTTTACAACTCTAAGTACTTTCAGTTTGTCGTTAGGAAAAATACGTTGAAATGCTTGCTGTCTGTTTAGATGTAAACTAATCTGTTTCTATGTTATTTAAGACTGTGGCCGGGGTCCTATTTCTGATCGGGATGGGGGTGGGTGGGGGCAAATGACAAGCGGCCCACTTGAATCATAACCTTTTCATTTTCTTTAGAGAGCAAACGGACAGGTTCTCAGTGTGACAAGGCCTCTCCTCTCTACCCCCTCCGCCCCAACCCAACCCACAAATTCCAATTGACCACACAATAACTATTTTGGGGGGGGGGGGGGGGGTGGAGTGAGTCACTGTGCTTAACAGCGACTTGTTATCCCTATTTAAAGTGACAGCCAGAGCGGACTCTTTGTTATACGCACTGTGTGTAGCTATGAGATCCTGCGTGCTATTTAATGGGTTCATAACCACAGTGCTACAGTTTGTCCTTCCTGCAATTAGTGTTCACGGTTAGCTTAGCAGAACTAATGCACCCGCATGTCTTTGAGGCTCGGATTGCCTCTGCCGAGGGGCAGATCACCGCTGACGATGTTGTATCCATTTCAACCTGCTCCACAGGCACTTATTGACCGAATTCCTCACTCCCGAAGTGCACACATTTAACCTAAACTAGTTTCGGTGACCAGAATTTAAAACAGAAATGTATGCTCTCGGTCAGTTCATGACAACTTATTAACAATTATCATAAAATAAACGAGATTGTAGTGCGTTGTCCCATCTGCTTCCTAATAACGGATGCTAATCAGTACAGCGCATTACCTACAGTATATCATTGACATTTGTGGGGAAGTCCCTCACTGGTCACACGGTTCTACGCGACCGGAAACGAAACACTTTTGGACAACTACTGGGTGTTGTGGAACTGGAATACCAGTGACAGCCCTGCGTGGTTGAGGAACAACAGGTGTTTTTCATTAGTTTAATCTCTGAGATTACGTGGATTGTGAATGAAGCCTTTTAATATCGTTCGAATTGTACTAGTTAAACAAAATGGTCTAGTTTTTGGGCAAAATGATAACCACTTTACATAATGATGTTGATTTTCTTCTTATTTTAAACCTGTAAACGCTGCAAATGAAAAACCAATAATTGTGATCATGCTTTTTGTCGTTAAGCCTTGACCAGTGACGATGCATCATACATTCGTCATTCACAAAGTGCACTTGGCCAGAGTAATCATCTAATATACAGTGCATTACAAGCCTGAACAGAGCAAAATCAATGCAACGAAGAGAGCCACTGTCATTCACAGCCTTTGATTATTGGACATTATTTACATTTCTGATTCTAATGGGGGGGGGGGGATATAATGTTTTCCCATAGATTCAAACGCAAGTGAAGTAAACTAATGTGAATGAAAGCGATCGATACGTTTACCTAATGGCTTTTATGTGTCTATGATGTTGGTAACACACGGGGATAGGGGCCCACAGAAGGGCTGGGGTATATTCATCATCATCCACACATTATATTATAATTGATGGCTTGTGCCCGGGGCCACTCCATTTGTTTTCCACATTTGTGGCAGGCAGCAGACTGCCAGATGGAGGGGGTCAATTCTATACCCATACCAGGAGCGTTGAATACAGCCCTCGTGTTTATCTATTGATCATCATACCTTGCTTATAATCTGCCTCCTGTCATTTCCCCTTTTTTGGGGCCACTTTGTGTGCCATAGGTCAGGGGAACGTGTTAATGAAACTATGTGTGAAATATGTTTGTTGTTTGCAAAAGCATCTTGCAAAAGCATCCTGAGAGAGAGAGAGAGACAGAGAGAGAGAGAGAGAGAGCTACAGAACATATAAGTCAGTGCCAGTGTAAAAGGCAAAATAAAAAAGGTGAGATTCAACAGTCCAGAAGAGAAATGTGATGTGAAGGAGCAGCGTGGTTAATCAAAGCGTGAACATCAAAATCTTGTCAGCATCGGTTGATTTTAGTAAAAGGGTTTTGCTAGGCTACCTTAAAACGCTCCCAGTTTGTTTAAGGTAATTAAAGAACAAACAGGTACCCATTGATTTTGTAACAAATATTTTTGAGCATTTTCTAAGTGAAACTGTACACTCGCCACCTGCAGACAGCTTCTCCACTACCACTAAAATGTAGCCTATCTCTTTCAATAGCGCCTCGGAGAGAAGGGAAGCACAAAAAGGCCCAGCCCAAGGCACCTCCTCAGCGATAATTGGAATGGAGCCTTTCGTGTCTTTCACTTGCATTCTTCCTTTTGTTGCATCGTAGGTTTTCCTCAAGTAGGCCTACGGTCATTCAGAACACCGTGCTTGCTGGCAGGGGTCCACATCCAGGCTGTATTGATGTGTCTTACTTGATTTAAAATACTGAAATGAGGTACATTTTCCCCCATCATCCCCACTAGGTCTACATTGCTTTTTTATTACAAAAAATAGTTTGTTTATAGTTTCCTTATTGGGCTTTTCAATAGGCTTCCTAATATGGAAAATGTTAAAGAGGTGACAAAAACATCTCGTTCTTTTCCCGCTCTCAACATGACCAACTGTCCATGTGGGATTCATGCGACATGGGGCTTATTTTTTTACTGTGGCATTGTAGTATTTCTGATCTGTACAATTCAGTTTTAACCACCACCAGCTTAAAATAAAAAAAGAGAATCTCAGAAATGCGTTGTTGGCCAACATTGTTATCAAATGGTCACGTTCATAACACATGGTTTGCTAAATAAATACAGGGTAAAGTCTGGACATAAATTCCATGAGTGATTTGACTTACAAGCCTAAATCACAATTGTGTTTCAGCAAAGATCTTTAAAACGTAACAAAAACATTTAGAACGAAAACTAGAAATGAACAGTGGCGATATACAATAATATCAATATGAGATTGCAAAGCTGTTTTCCACAAGTAACCTGCATGGCAAGTACCAGGTTGAATGATTCTGTTTCCATATTATTTATGAGGGGGCGCAATCGTCTTTCTCTCTCAGTTTCTCTAGCACACGTGTAAGCACAACATTTACTGGAGAAGGTTAAAGTCGTAAAACAACACAATTTCCCTTCTAGGGCTCTTGAGAGATAACGCAGGCCTGTTGTACCTCGGCAAATCCAATATCTAATTTACAGCCAAGAAGAGCATGTTGACCTTAACCTTGTTCGAAGCATTTAGTGTATGGAGACTATTTAAAGAGAGTGTAGATGTCGCTAATCGGGACGCTTTCTCTTTCATTTACATCCAGTCATTTAGCGGACACTTTTTTCCAAAGGGACTTATCGCAGTATCAGCCTCACTCGGCTGATACTGCGGAGAACAATCAAAAGTAGCTGCGAATAAATTATAAATGCTGCACAAACGTAGTTTACCGTGTTGGCGGCCCGTAGAGATCTTCCTCCTATAGCCTATCTGCTGCTTCCAGTTCCGAGTGTCCAGTCTAACTGAGAAAGGTCACACAATGACCTGGCCTTGAAACCCTAGAGGGAGGTGCTGAATGACTGCTTCGCTAGCCAGGGGTTAGAGTTGGGACACCTGGCCCCAACAAGGGGTCACGACCTTGTGTTGTCTCCGCTGACCGGACAAACCATGCAGGGCAAGCTTTTTTGACGAGTGCTTTATTACAACGTTCACCCCAGGCCAGGGTGGATCTCACCAATAGGGTTTACCTGTTAGTAAGCTAGTCGGTCAGCTATAGTCTGCATGCACGTATGCATTCATGTTGAAAACACAAACACGGTGTTCTATAGGTTTCACTGAATTGAAACCCAATATCCAGCAGGTTCCCCCTTTGACAGAACCCTCATTGATCCGACATCCGGAGGAGTCGTGCACGGGATCGGTTTACCGTCTTACATTATGTTCTATGGTCCGATCCCCATGAACATTACCGCTCTGCGATCCCCGGCTTCCCAGTGGCCCAAACATTACCCCACAGAGCTCCCTTTGTCCCCACCAAATGGCCATAGCTCCCTTGTTGTCGTTTTAGCCTACAAGCGCGCACACACCTTTAATAAGACTATCACTAAGACACAAGATATGTTAAGATAAGGTAGACCTTTATAGACTTTATTCACCCAGCAGCCATGTTTGTTCGTTGGGCGGGGAAACCTTCTAGAATCTTTGGGGAAACCATGACAACTCAATCGAAATGCATTCTAGCTTCTACCTGGGTGGGGAAGTGGAATGCAGAACTAAAAAAGAATGCATTGAGTTGTCATGGTTTCCAAAGATTCTAGAAGGTTTACCCACCTGACACATATTTCACCCATCCAGTGAAGGAGTCGCATCTTTGCATTCCATGGTTTTATTTTGAAAGGCAAATAATTCAAACTTTCACAAAGTGACTACAATATGACGGTAAAAAAGTTATACGTCAATGAATAAAACCAACCTAACCATGCGTAAGAAAAACAAACTAAAGAGTGGTTACAAAAATCATGCTTCATTAATGGATACAGAAAGTGCTTTAAGTATTTATACATGTCCATAAACCATTCAATTTTCCAATTTGACTTAAAAAACCCTGAACCTTAACCATTCAGTTTATAAAAAATGCACCCAGTCGCTTGGATGTGAGATCACTTCAATAACCAAACCCCGGAGAAAATCCCATTATTCCATTTATAAAAGACAGGTTGTGGGCTGATGGTTCTAGAATGCATTTCCTTAGACCACTCTAACATAAAGTTTTGGCAATAGTCCACACGTAAACATATTAAGTGCAATGATACACCTAGATTGAGAGAAAGAGTTAAGAGTAAGTCCTACTGATAAGCAATAACACCACTCAACCGAACAAAGTTACGGCAAAAAGAGTCTGCAATTCCTTGCCTGAAAGTGGCCTGCCGGGAACAGGAGACCCAGCATAACCTGTAAACCTCTAAAAACGCAGAGAATTACGCCGTCCAATGGTCAGATGTGGGGAGTGGTGTTTTCCACAATTGCTGGAGATTTGCACCTCGGGCAAATTTGTAAACAGACATTAGGAAAAACGCGAGGACCTAGAGTATAGCCTAACGATGTTTCAGGTAGAGAGATGCCATGCGAGCAGATACGCATCCAAACAGAGAGCCTTTTCTATCGAATTAGCAAAAGGCTCTGATATCTTGATGGAAATAACTTCATTTTGCCCACTGCCAGGTACAGTAAATATAATTGCTAGCTGTTAGCGCAGCTCAATGCACCGCATAACTGATAGAAGAGTGACTGGCTGAAGCAAGTGAAAGGCGCTGCTAACTGAGCCAGGGTTGGGGCCCAGCATAATAATAAAGCACCTCCCGTTTAAAGACTTTCTAAACAGATCATCGATCACGGCCCATTAAACCAGTGACTTCCCCTGCACCTCATCGCGTTAAAATCCGACACAATTAACACTTTAAAAACACTTGCACACATCGGGTGGCTTTGGCCAAGTTGGAACGATGTAATGGATAACTAATGGCTGGTGTGAAGTGTGGGCCGGCCCTCCTCATTCAAAACAATTGGAAGCTAATTTGGCTTGATTGCCTCAATGATCCTCATTAACATAATATGCAGTTGAGCGCGACTGTCCGTCGTAGAGTGCAGGGAACACATTTGTCAATGGAGAATGTTTCCGCAATCCCTTTTAAAATGGTCTCATCAGAGAATAAGGCAACTGCAGATGAACATGTACACTCTTTGGGTTCTGAGCCGGGGGGGGGGGGGGGAAAGGGCGGTGGGGGAGGGTGTGCCGTCATATGCTGAGGGTGATGCTATGGATGATGCTGGCTGGGATCTTGGCCTCCGTGTCCTCCCCACTGAGCTTGAACAGCACCAGGGTGGCGGAGGGGATGGTGGCGCTGGCAGTCAGGGTCTTGCCCAGCCAGCCACGGGCCCCGCGCTTGTACATCCTGACCGTCACCTGGACGGAAACAGTAGAGTGGCAGAGACAGAGAGATAGAAGATAGAAGGGAAGGGTCAAGACAAAACAGCACACAGGGCAAGAACACAAGTTGGATATTTTCTGTTCTTTTATTTGTTTGCTGCGGTTGGCTTTAAATAAGAAAAATATTCGATTTGATTTGGTAATGTGAAATGAACGGTTGACAAGTGGCTTCCTCGGTCAAAGAGGTTTCTGTTCCTGTTTTGTGTGGGTCTCAGTCAGGGTTAGGTCATCACCCTGACTGAGACCTTTTGACCCCGTGTCTGGACCCCGACAGACAGCCATGGCCTTCACCTTTGACCTCTGCATTGACAAGCTGTTGCTTCTCCCCCTGGCTCCCTTCCTTTGTATTGACCAGCTTCCAATAGTCAACATGCAATGGATGAAGAGCAAGCTTCTGGCAATGTGGTCATCAACATGACATGAATGCAACTTAAACGATTCAATGAAAATGTGTTACGCTTGTGTCATGATCTCTACTTTTAACGGATATAATTATGAGCCTTCAAATTACTTGAAATTTTTATTTTTTTTGATAATTGCTTTAATAGGCTGCATCAGTAAACATATGTTCCCTGCTTTTAAATTCCAAACTTTGACATTTAACTTAATTGATAAGGTTTTCCTTTGTTTCCATGACGTGCTTCCGTCCCATAATAGCGGCTATAACCAGATTCAGACGTGAAGGTAATCAAACCACATTCACCGGCAAAGAAAAGCCAAACTGCCTCTCTCTTTCGGCCGCATTCAGCGGGGATAACAGAAAATGACGCTGTCTTTTCACATTTTCCTCTATTCACTTTAGCTTCAGACAATTTTTCAATCTTTATTTTCTCCCCCCAATGTTCTTTCATCTCTGTCTCTCCATAATGCCCCGGCCTTTTAGTTAATGGCCACGATGGTCGGGGCCCAGTGTATCAGCTCTTGTCCATTTCGCCGCTCATTGTGGCAGCCCAATAGGCCTTTTATTACAGCAACATCAAAAGCCAGATAAGCACGGGAGGTGGGGGAAAATGCCCTACTCTAGAGTTGTCCCCTCTTCTCTTTGTCCGCTGTTGAACATGATCATTTTAATAGTGAAAAGGTTGGTGGGCTCTGGGACGTACTCGAAGTGTGGTGCTCCCCTCTGGGGCCCACGATGGATATGATCAAGATGGTAATGTGGCCCCACCCTGCACACCCACAGCAACACCTGCACACTCTCGCGGCTAACATTATTATCCGCAACAAAAGGCTGCCGCAATTTTGTAGCTGGCATCCTTTTAGCGGTCGTTGGCGTTCGTAATTATTTAGTGTGCGGACAGAGGGAGACAGAAGGGGAAAGAGAAAGAGAAAGAAAGTAAAGAAAAATAGCTTTTTTATTAGATAATGACCGATAAACAAGCTGGAATCCTTCAATAAATATCTTGAATACGTTTGCCATGAATGAGACGGCCAGAACAGAGACGAGAAAAACCTGACGACAGAACCCTTTTTCCTTTTCTTACTTCACTTCGAAAAGAACAAGCAGGTACGCACACGTTACATTTAGCTTTAATCACTTCCTCCAAAACGACATGGTCCAAACCACTCCAAAAGGAGGGGGGGGGGGGGGGGGGGGGGGGGGACAGCACGTCAATGAGCCCGTGTCCTTGGGCATCAAATCAAACCACAGGTCGTACGCGATGGAGGCGGCGCTCTGTGCGGTCCGCTCGGCCCCTCTGCCAGGCTGTACCCCTTCAAGACGTCTGTGGGAACGCCGGGTCCCGTTCAGGGAATTGTCGTTGCATGTCGGCCGCCCTCAGCTACCCGACGCCAGCGTCTTGAGGACGTGGATCAAAGCTATCGCGTGTCCCAGCCAGGGACGTTGACGTCCAGGGAGCGACGGGGCGGGGCTCAGACGTGCCTGTAATCTTTCGGTGCATACCTGTGGTTGTAGAGGACGACCCGCCTGTGCGCTCAGGTAAAGGGGCACCCAGGTAGTGGTCCCTGGGGGGGGGGGGGGGGGTTCCACCATGGGGTTCTTCCCCAAAGGAATTTAAAGTCATTCTATCTTTTCTGGATTCCAACAAAAAGAAGAAGTCAACTGAAGGTTGACGCGCTCCCAACCTGACCTTTTGTTCTACAGCTATGTTCCAGACATGAGCTGAAATGGATCCAGACGCCCACCGCCTTTTTACACCGATATCCATGCTCTACAACAGACAGCTCTAAACGATGCTCTGTCAAAGTTAATGCCATTTCACACGTAAATAAGACCACATGATTTGAGTGTGTGTGTGTGTGTCTGTGTGTGTGTATGTCTGTGTGTCTGTGTATACAACTTGGGGTTTGAGAGTGTGCGCACATTTGTGTGTGTGCATGTGCGTCCGAGCATATGTACACGCATGTGTGCATGCACACGCATGTGTGTGTGTACATGTATACTACTCCAGACTAGGAGAGGAGCCTGAGGGCTATAGGTGGGGGTGTCACACAGAGGTCTATTAGCTCATTTAACCATGTCGTCTCCGTGCTCCCTCTCTCACTTTCTGTGTCGGGGCTGGGGGGGGGGGTTGGGGGTGGGGGGTGACGTCCAAATCACCGGTCCCATCACTCATCTCATTTCAATGAGTCGTAGTGTTGCCCTCTTACTCCACCAACAGTCATAAATATATGCAGGTTGGCTCCCAGCTCTCCTGTGAACTTAAAGGAACGACTCATCACCCTGGGCTAATGAGGGATCCCTTCGTTGTGGTCTACCACCACCCCGTTATGGCTACTAATTCTTCATTTGGGTTGAGCTTACTCTGCAGTGCATCATGAAAAGATTATAAAATAAATGTTTACAATTTAGATCGTCTAACGGTTGGATTGAATATTTAAAGTCGAGGTGAGGGGGTATTCGGTTGGTTGCGATCTGCAACCTCTATTGCTAGATGCCACTCAATTCTACACGCTGCACCTTTGAGTAAAAGTCAACATTAAATGTGTTGACAATGACCTGACAATATTGTTCCTAAACATGGACCTTCCTTCTTACTCCTCACCTCTGTAGACTAATAATAAAGAGCGGACAGGCGTGACGTGTATCACTAATGATAAAGAGCGGACAGGTGTGACGTGTATCACTAACGATCTGGAACCCACTAATTGTGAAACGTGTCACCACTTGAGCGTAATTTCCGCTCGTTTCAATTTGAGATGTTCTGCCCTTGATGAGGCCAAAGGAATCTCAGTTGGGCAATGAAGTCGGGGGAGGGTAGGGCTGGTGGTGGGTGGGTGGGTGGGTGAGGTTGGGTGGGTCGGGTGGGGTTGGGGAGTGTCCCTAGCTGGGAGCGACGGGTGCCGTGTTTCAGGTGAACTCGCAGTGTGCGTAACGGCACACCGGCTTCGGACGGCCGGCTCTTTGTTCCCTGCTGTGTCTCACCACACTCGCCGGCAGAGAGGGACCGGGGACCGCCCACCTGGAGGCCCCGCCCACCTGGAGGCCCCGCCCACCTGGAGGCCCCGCCCACCTGGAGGCAGGCCCACAGGTGGGCCACATCGTCAAAGTGTTCTGTTGTTGTTAGAAAACAAGCCACTTAGGGGCAGACATCAGACGGATATGGACGCATTAACACGGTGTGTCTGGGCCAAGGATCGCAGAACAAAAGACTATCGTTGGAAGAAAACATGTGGTTTTTAGAATAGCTGCGTACAAAATTGTACTTGTCTGGGAAGTTCCCTCTTTTTTTGAAGGGGGTCTGGCCTGGTGGAAGTGGGGAGGGGGGTGGGGGGAGGGGGTCGCTTCTGAATAGCTCTGCCTCGACTTCCAAGCCGCCCCGGCTGACAGGAAGCCATTAGGGTCCCAGCACTAACCATTTCCATCCATTCACCCAACTCTGACTTTATTTCTATCCGCATAAGTGCATTTTCTGGGGGAGGTTAAAATATGAATCCCCGTTTTTCTCTTCAATGGGTCTGGTCGTCTGGCAGACTTGAGAGGGCACAATCTATGACTGATTTAATTTGCTCTTCACAAACATCTCTAACAGAATTAGCCCCAGAGCATACACTGACTGCCCCCATCTGACTCCATTAACCGCCAAATCGGGTTTAAAGACCATATTGATGCAGTCTGTTATTAAGGGTGATTATCAAACCAACAGACAATGGGCCAAAGTGTCCGCTAACTAATTTATCCGTAATTTCGCATAACTGTAACAGATGGCATGGCCGGCAATTACGTGGCTATACCTGCTGTATGTTGTACTGCAAACATTGGCCTGGGATAGTCAGTGCATTAGCCTTTGCATTCAATGACTAAAAATCATTCAACGGCCAATTATTTGTTATGGTCAGACAGGTGGCCGAGATATAAAAAGACAGGACACACACACACACACACACACACACACATATTTTGAAGCCATGTGACGTCGTTCCCTTGATGAAGTCTACAGAATTTGAAAGTGTAATTAAGTCACTACTGGGTTGATTCATTATTCATGAGTCCCTAAGGATGATAACTGCTCTGTAGACTAGGAGAAACATCGCCACGACATTTGTCGACTTCACAGATCCATGCTGTGAACTAGAAATGGCTTTTCACGAAATATATGAAAGATTTAAAAGGAAAGAAAATAAGGAGAAATAAGAGGGTTGAGGCATACCAGAACCAGAAAGATTTTGTCAGATAAAGACAGCATTTACCAGGGGATTTGAAAATGCTATAGACGCCTGAATATATATCCCTGTAAACTGTTATCTTCGTGTCATTTTATTGTTTGATTGTTGGTTTAATGTATACAAAATGTACATCTGGGAATGCATGCATGTGATTGTAAATTATACTTTTGCCAACATAATGTTTTGCTACTATGCATTTTACACTATTATGTCTTCACACCACCCTTACAATACGGAGAATGTCTTTGATGTTGAATATTAATGCTTTGGAGTGTTTCCTTTTTTAAACATAGTTATACATTCACACATCTAAATTTCAAATGGCAATATGCTCATTTCTGCCCTGGTGTTAAATAGAAATATGGAAAACCACAACGCCTGACATGTTGGATGTTTAACTGAATTAACAAAAGAGAGACTTGAAGAGCTCTCTGGTAGCCACACCGCCTCACGGACTACGAGACACACAAAGACAGAATGGCTCTGCGGTCCTCACATAATTTTTTTTTTTTGATTTACCAAGTTTAATCACAGCCTATTATGAAGCCAGCGTGCCTGTTGCCCACAACGAGTGTCTTAACGAGTCCCGATCAGACACTTGTAGTTCCGCGGTGGCCCTCTTCACGTCTATAATTGGTTCGCCTTCTCGGCTTCCTTCCTACACACGCTCTTTAGCGCAAATTATTTCGCATCCTCGTTGCCTTTTTTCGAGGGGCCTTGTTTCAATTACAGGGAATCAAAAAACATGATGGTAATTTCCAATAATTTATTTGATGCTAGTTGTAATAAGCAATGCCTGTACTGTTCTTTGGAAACTTTATGACATTTCTTTGCACAAAATCGAATCCTTCCATCAAGGGGATCTGCGTTATTGAGATTAAAATAGTGAACACAACAGCAGGTTTTGTCAATCTTTTTTTCTCTCCAGCGACGGAAAATGTGAACATTTCTGATGCTCCATCACAATTCTCAATGTTCCCACTATACCTCTGAGTAACCGTAGAGAACACAGCACATCCATCCGGGCTTTTCAGTGAAATCACAGCGACATTAATCTTCCTAGGTTTGCTGGAGGGCTTGTCGTACGCAACGCGTGCACAAAACAATGTCAGTGACAGCTTTCATTTTTGAGAATGATTACCATTGAGGTGTCAGTGTGCGCGCACACACACACACACACACACACACACTCACTTTGGCTGTTGTTCTTCTGATATTACCATGAAATCAGTTTATCCATCATGCTACATCGAGGACAAAAATGGGTGTTGTATGGCTTTCCTCGTTCATAAATTGCTTTTGCTGTCTTACAAAATAAAAATAAACACACACACTGGCTGACCCTAACCCCCTCTGTTTTATAAACAAGGCGTTGGCGGCGGCGGCGGCGGCGGCGCCAAAGACCGGCTTCTAGCCTAGCGTCCGCGTCCATTCATTACGCCACACAGCCCTCCACGCCTGCACCCTTCCTTTATGTCCGGGTAACGCCGCGTGCTGCGGCCACACGGACACCACGCGCAGCCCGGGTGACAGCCAGGCCGGGAGGAATGCCCCGCTGCTGGGATGCCGTAAACAAACGAGCAAAATCAGCTCTGAATCTGGCCCATTGTCGTCGTGGAGGGAGGGAGGGAGGGAGGGAGGGAGGGAGGGAGGGAGGGAGGGAGGGAGGGAGGGAGGGAGGGAGGGGGGTAACTTTGGCAACCCGGCCTGAGGCTTTTCTTCTTGTCTCACACTCTCTCCCCGTTTACCGTTGTCCAGTCCTATGTTGGAGGTGTGTGTGTGTGTGTGTGTGAGGGAGGGAGGGAGAGAGGGGGAGACAAATTACCACTTAGCGCCCCAGTGGCTTTGGGTCAATTAATCAGCGGACGAGAGAGGCATGTCGTCAGGTTACCGTCGGGAGGATCGCTGCACCCCAAACACGCAATTAGGAGTGTTAAGCTAGTGGTGATTATGGGGGGGGGGGGGGGGGCAGATAGCTGGGAGGGGACACAGGTAGGTATTGACAAACCTGTGTGCATTTGTGGTTTCTATGAAAGGAATGGAATAGCAAGTACATACAAAAATAGCTAAATAAACAAACATGCGTATTGAGCCATTTCAAAATAGGTTGTATTCTTTACCCGGTTGCTAATAAACGCACAAGCACACACACACAAATTACACACATTTCATACAAGTTGAATAAACCCAGTACCGGGGTCTAAGAAAATAGACCATAATTAAAAAATGACCGTGATTCTACTCAATCATATTGCACTTTGGGGACATGTAGACGTCACACATTCCAAACAGAATAATCGTCAGTGGAAAAAAACGAAACAAAAATACCAAGGCACGCTTACTGGCTGTGTTGCGCGTACATCTGCTCATTCTCCTTCCCCCTGACCCCACACACAGACAGCGCAAAGAGAAACCTTCAAGTCATATCACAGCTCCTCTTCCCTCCCGTGTTTACAAACCCCATATCAAAGGCGCGCATTATCACCATGTCTCTGGAAACGCGTCTGGGGAGCTATTGAGTTGCTTAACAGCTGCTGCGTATCAAGCTAAGTGCTTTTATTTCACTAGGATTGAATGGTGATCCACCAAACCTCACACTTCCAGTGATGACTCACACCCACCCCTCGCCCTCCTCCTTATTGTAGTCCTCTTGCTCATCTCACTACAAAGTCAGGCCTTCCCTTCGGTCTTCCCTGACTGTTGCGGACTACAATTGTACATTTGGTCGCTTAGCGGACGCTTCTATCTAGCAACTTACAAGCTAGGCTGAGAGACAATCAAAGCGAACAAGCGAAATTGGAGTAGCTAGAGCAATAAATATTTAAGTGCTGAACAAATTGTTTGTTTCTTTCAAGAAAACAACCGGGAAAGAGTGTAGGTTAGCCATAGGATGTCATAGGATTTTGTCCTGTTATAGTGCCAATTATCAACAGGACAAAAAGCGTCAGTTAGCAATATGTGGCATGGTATTCCTTTTAAAAAACCTAATTGATCCCTACCCGTTAAAATGTATTTGAGTTTGTGAAGAAAAACCACTGCGTTTCCCCCAATGCAGGGGCTAGGGGCTATTAAAGTGGTTCTGTCCAATCTTTTCCTCTGTATCGGAAGAATCAGAATCCTTCGGACAGATGCCTGCTTCCATGTACCGCACTCCCCTGATGATCGCTTTTTTTCTGTTGCAGTATACGGAGCGTGTCTTAATGGTGGGCGAGTGTGGTGGTCGTCCGAGTGTCTGAGGGCCGGCGGGCGACGGATCGAATGTGCGGCAGCTGGAGAAGACTGTACAGTCAGGGTCTCCAGGGACCAGGGAGTGGGGGAACAGACAGACATCCTGTGTGTGTGTGTGTGTGTGTGTGTGTGTGTGTGTGTGTGTGTGTGTGTGTGTGTGTGTGTGTGTGTGTGTGTGTGTATGTGTGTGTATGTGTGTTTTTGTGTGTGCCATGGCTGTTCAATATGTAATGGAAGCTGTAGCGAAGGGTCACACCCACCCACCCACTCTCTGTATGACTAAGGGTTCTGACCTGTTGTCTTGCTGGCTGCCACCTCATCCCAAATTAACAGGACCCAGGGTCAACCCTCAGAGTATAGTAGTGAGTAAAGAGCCAGGACCCAGGGCCAACCCTCAGAGTATAGTAGTGAGTAAAGAGCCAGGACCCAGGGTCAAAGGGCTTTTTTGGAATGAAAAATTTACATGTACATTGCAAAAGCGCAACCTCTCACTCTCTCTCTCTCTCTCTCTCTCTCTCTCTCTCTCTCTCTCTCTCTCTCTCTCTCTCTCTCTCTCTCTCTCTCTCTCTCTCTCTCTCTCTCTCTCTCTCTCTCTCTCTCTCTCTCTCTCTCTCTCTCTCTCTCCCCGTCTATACAGGAGTAGGACATCCCTCGTTAAATCATGTTCATTAACGTTCCTCACGACAAAACAAACACACAGCATTCAAGGGACTTCACAAAAGGACCTAATGGAACTAAATGTGCCCTTTGGGTGTCGCAATTATCTCCGTATTCCATCACCTGAGAGCGGCTAATGAGCGCCTTGTGTGGTGGGCAGGGGGAGGGGCCACAGTAGCGAGTGCGTATAATTAGAGCTGTGTGTGTATATTAGCAAAGAAGGGTGCTGTCCAAGACACTTAAAGACTGACAAGGCGTAACCCCCACCCCCCACCCCCCCATGCTTGTTTTGTGATTGATGGGTTCTACACAATAGAGCTGCAGATATGAGGACGGATGGAGGCTCATTCTGGAGTACAACTGGAATTTGCTTCATATGTTTCTTAAGTATTCATGGCGCATTACATTGTACTCATTAGCAAATAAAAAACATTGTACATGCTTGAGTGTGGATAGAACACTTTAGTAATCCCCAGGAGTTGGAAGTATATTCTATCTAGCGAAAATACGTTGATCATCCTTATTAAGTTTAGCCATCTGTACAATCCCAGTGAAGTGCTTGAAGATGTAGCCCTTCAAAATACGGCTATACTGCCACCTACTGGTGATGTTTAGGACTGCATTATGGACCTAAACCACTGACGCAGGATGTGGCGGTGCTATTTAGCCAACTACGTAGGTTTAGTATTTTTGGAGTGCCCTTACCTGAGGGGCGTGTCCCAACAGAGCCCACAGCAAATCAGGAGACAGGGTCTTGGCGCTAGAGAACTCCAGCGTGCCGGTCTCCTGCCGGTCGAGGGCCACGTACGGGCAGCCCTGGTAGTCTCCTCTGAGCTGCTCCCCGCCACGGAGCTGCACCAGGTCCCAGGTCCCTACCCGGCCCAGCACCGCCCGCACCGCCTCCATCTGCCTGTAGGACTGGTGCCCTGGAGCCGGAGGAGGGAGACCAGGTCCCACACGGAACAACGATGAAGAAGTTAGAGGAGCGGAGCGGAGGACACAGATCAGGGTGGACGGAGCGTCAGAGGATACCCGTCGTGGCGATCAAACCATCTAACGGTCTCTTCCTGGCTAAATATTCGGCACAAGGAATTTGTTTAGTGAAATTCTATTGGTTACGGATGTCTTAGTGAAGCCAGGGGATTTAACGATGGTTTGGTCACCCAGGTTTGGTTACTGTCCTTTGACAAGCTGTAAACCCTTTTTCCAGACATTTTTCATATAATCTCAACTTGATGTTTAGTACAGCACGATGTCACTTCATTGCAGGCGTCCCTTTCGTTTAAAAACTATTGCAAATGATGAATAAATCCCTTCCAGTCAAGGACCCGATCCACCCAGGATTTACTTTTCTCTCTAAATCTGATTTAAATTTGGTCAGTGGTTGATAATTATCGTTGCGTATCGTGAGACATTCTTTGAGATTCCTCAACCCCTACACGAGGAAACTAACGGCCACTAGATTCACAGCTCAACAACGTCCTGCTGCAGCCTCAGCCAACCAAAGTGGTTCAAATCAAAACCAGGGAGACTCTCTCTCTCTCTTACCGGAGAACCAGGAGGGGGTGAGTGCGTCCGACACCCACCCCACATAGCTCTCCCTGAAGGAGGTGAGGAAGGGGTCCACCTGGTCGTGGGACACCAGCTCCTTCCTCTTCCTCAGCTCCTCGTCCAGATCACAGTCCGGAGAGAGGAAGACCACCCTGGGGATGAAGAGGCTCTGCCGCACACACACGCCACTCCTCTTCAGATGGTGACACAAGTTCACCGTCTTGGTCTGGGGACACACCAGACGTTTATTATATAGGTATAGATTACGTATCAACACTCTCTAAATGTCCATCATGTAAATATATGCTCCCAGCAACACCCATTAACCAAACTAGATTTCAGTCAGGCAGAACACTTGTTTATAGCTATCTTTAGAACCAGAGTCAGAGTCTGATTAGGAAAAAGACCAAAAAGTGTCCAAATATTGGAACAAGGATTTATATGCTTAAGAATAGCAACGCAGGACATCCACAACCACGGTGTATATAACAAAATGCATAGATTAAGCCACACAAGTGCATTGTCACCCATTTTAAAGACTTTCCTACTTCTTCAAACCCCAACTTTATCACACAGTTCCACTCTTGACGGCTTTGTGCAGCCCTGCCGGTTTGAAGGGCCGACGTTTAGCGACGGAAACAAGGGGCCATTGCCATCTCAATGGGGGCCACGCGAGACGACAGCTGTGTTTAGGCACCTGCCGGCTTTCCCCCTTCAATGAGTTGTACACAATGTCCCTTTCAAGAGCCCCTCGCTCAAGTGTGTTTCAACCATTTCCATATTAATTAGCGAGTCAATCGGAACACCGCTTAATAACGCGGCTTGTGGAATAATCGCGTTCTGCGACATCAACTGTTTCCATGAAATATTTGCGGAGAAATTTGAACATTGACGTCATTTTATCCAAATTGGACCAGCGTAGAACTGCGGAAACAGAGTGGATGTTGCAGGCCTCGATTTTTTTCCCCCATATGAGGCAGTGCTGTCTTATACTAGAAAACAGCCCAGCGTGGTGGTTGTCCTTCAGCGTCCATGACACCACTGCAGGGTGCCAAATCCTAATCTCGCCTAGGGCACCAAAATGGCTAGAGCCGGCCCTGCACCACTGTGAGTGAGTGAGTGAGGTGTTACCGTAATAGCCTGGACGGGGTCGTCCACCTGCTCGATGCAGGTGTTGGGGAGGCCTTGGTCCTCCTGCCGGAGCTCCACATGCCAGACCCGCTTGTGGGCCGACACCGTGCCTCTCCAGGGTTTCAGATCCAGGCAGAAGACCCCTTGGCCTTCATAGAGGAGATAATTAGGCTTAAACTGTAGAGATAAGAGTATAGCTTCCTAGTGTGTGTACTCTATGGTAACTATTAGGGATGGAGCCATTGCACTTAACGTACAGTGATTGTGGGTGCTTGGTATTAAGTATTGATCAATACACAGGTCATCAGACACCGTCTGCTCTGTACATATGGTGTCAAACATGTTTCACTTGATATTTTATATTGTCTGATTGCAAGTCTCCAGTTTTGCTTTCAATGGCAGATATCTGTACCACCAGTATCAATACAAGTACATCCTTACATGTAACTAGTGCAGCCTGTAGTATAAACGACACATTAGTTGACATGGAAAATGGCAAAGGGTTCAAGTGAAGTGCACACGACGTCATCGTCACCCACCAGTGAGGATAATTATGTTGATGTCATCTTTGGCAGTTTGATGCTGGTTCGGGACGCGCAGGTTGCAGAAAACATGTTCGCTTTTCAACCCAGTGAGTTTCCTGAAAGGTAAGGTGTTGTGCGCAGTTGGTTGATTTGGAAAGTGCAGAAAAACACTGGCAAAGTTAACTAGTTCCTATAACCTATGCTACGTACCGGACATACTGCAGAAAGTTCTGAGGGGTTAGTGAAGGCTCCAGACTCTGGCCTTTGGTATTTTCTGGCTCCCCCGAGCCTGAACTATAGAAGGCGGGTCTGCTTCCAAGATGAAGCATTCTAGGCGTTGTCTGCAACATCAAACATCACAAAGAAACGATGTCACAGTTGCATCCTTACATAGCTAGCCTATGCGTACAAATGGTTGATGTTTACGATTAAGAACAGTGTTTTGATTTTTCTTTTACTCAAATCTTACTTCAACTATTAAAATCGAGGTGAAATCTATAAATGCACTTTGGCATTTCCATTTAGAAGTTTTACCAAACGCGAACCATATCTAGTTAAAATGACAACATCTGAAAACGCACTAGAACATTCAAACCACTCTGACAAAGTCCAAACAGAGCGCCATCGCACTGAACAAAAGGCGCTACAGTAAAGTCCGTCTCCCCCCCCCCCCCCCCCCCCCCCTAATGCTCGCAGACGCTCCACAACAAACCCAAGATGGAAACAATACATACATTCACGGCGCTCTTGTGCTTCTAACGGGGCTCTTATTGAAGACACACAAAGAAATCAACTGTGTGGCATTTACGTCTAAACATCTCCAATGCTGCGTTCGTAACTAAATCCTGGGAACGCTGTGTCACAATGTCAGGGTACCCTCCCCTCTCCCCCTCCCTCCCCCAGCATCTGCAGGGCAGAGCGCCTTCCAGGAGCGAGTAAACAACACACCACGTGGACGGGGCAGCGTCAGGTGTCATTACGTCACGGCCTGCGTCGTCGCAAGGCACCGTGACTAAAAGCGTTATATTCAAGAGATTCTTTGAGTTATTTGACACTTCTTCTTTTTTTATGTACAGGGTGTTACCATTGTAGTAGTTAGTGGATAATTATGTGCATCAGGGGATGTTCACGTCATCTGAAATCGGGGAACCACCCCCAAGAGCCCTCCTCCTGCTCCCCAAACATCCTGCTCAGATGATCGGTCATCTGTTGGGGCCACGTGCTGCTGTTGATGCACTTCTGAAAGATTGTTTTTCCATTTCTAGGATGTGTAACATCCAGCCTAACCGTTCAACTATGTTTTCTGCATCTGGGATTTTCCTAAGGATCTCCTGCCTGTACTTTCAAAAGAAGGCCTACCCCATTGCTCATTATTTGGGTTCTTATATGGTATTCGCCAAATTCGCCAAGCAGAAAGAAAGCAAAATGTTCCCTCCTACAGTTGGAATAGGATTAATCCGAACAGGAACATAACTTCCTTTGGGTTCTGTGGTGGCGTTAGGAGATAGATCACGGTTGCTTGATTATTCTGTCATTTGTTACTGTGCTATTAAAAGAGCTGAAGGTTTAATCTTTCCCACCGCAGTAATAATGAGAGTAGAGGACTGTATGACGTGAACTATTACCGTACAACTACCGTATGAACCGATTTTATTTTAAACAGTGAAAATATGTAGGGGATAGAGATAAAATTATGCATTTGTGAGGAGGCCAATCTAGTATCACGGCTGAAGAAAATATTTAAAAACGGTTTGTTTTTAAAACATTAGAAGACTGATAAGAGTCTAGTTGATTTGAAGGTTGAGAAAATTACAATGATGTGATGTAATATATATATGTGTGTGTGTGTGTGTGTGTGTGTGTGTGTGTGTGTGTGTGTGTGTGTGTGTGTGTGGGTGTGTGTGGGTGTGTGTGGGTGTGTGTGTGTGATCAGATGACATTGGCTGCTGGCTCACTGCAAATGTTTGGCCTTTTTCAAATTTGGAGCATTGAAAGCATTTATTTTTCATTGTATTACAGCAGTTTTCATCTTGCGTTAGCTTATCAAAACTATCCCCACACCCACCCTACACAGAGGATATTACAAAACCGCAGAAGAATATTTAATATAGAAGTAAATACACACAGTGAATATGGTCAGTTCTGGGGTAAACAATATCCGGATGGGGCAGAAAAGTGTGAAAGAGCTAAATATCAGCAGCAGATAGCCAAATCTGCTCATATGGGCTGAATGGAAGCCAATAAAGAGAGAGACAGAGAGGACTGACCTGAGTTCAGATCAGTGTTGATACGGCAGCCGTGACCTAAATAAATTCAGGCAAGGGAGTCAAACAACGAGGAATCTAAATTAAAGCAGCAGCGATAAGGGCTGAAGCGCGATGGGAACAAACAAAAGCTTCTCTCTGCTGAGTAATATTATCTACAGTAAATACAATTAATAAATAAGATACAAATAAAATCCTCTCTATCTCTCTAAACTCTGATTTTAAATTGGGATTGCACATGACTTTGCGTTTGAGTGGACACATTCATTTTTAATGTGCTCTGTGCTCCTCTGGTTTGGCCTTTCAGATGTAATTAGCACTATTGGCAGTAGTTTTATCTAATCTCTGGCTGCCAATTGTCATGCTTTCAAATGCAGTCAGTAGGGTAGAAAATCCATTAGTGGGTGGTTGTAGGAACAAAAGACTAATGGTGTTCTAGTCATCTTGTTTTTAACTCTACATACTCATTTTAAAGACAATAATTTGTATGTACTTTACTTAAAAATGCATCCCTAAGAATCAAGGTCTCAATTGGACCATTGGCAGTATAGCGTTGTGTATAATGGAATAATAAGATAGCTGTCTCTATAACGGAGCTTCTCACTGGCCCTTAGTTGGCTGATGAATGACACTTTGGCCCCCCTCTTGTAGACCACTTGTATGGTGTCTTAAGTGGCTCCTGGAGCCCCGTGTCTCCCTCTGTCTGTAGCGGGGACGTCTCGTCTCCCCCCGGGTGAGGAGGAGCCTCTGCAGGTCTGTGTGGGGCCCACGGTGGTTCAATAAGCCATCGCAACTCAGCAGTGTGTGAGGGACTAATGCACGTATGGCGACTCAATGACCCCCAGGCAAAGATATAGCCATGATCCACTCAGACCCAGGGTCGTTTCACTGGGTCTGGGTCTCAAGAACAACAACAAATATAATTGTCAATGTTGCTGATAAATCCTCATTTTTCCCATCGGTAGTACAATGTTTGGTAGCCTTTCTAGTACAGAGAATGAGAATAATTGCTAAATTATAATTATGCATAATTTTTTATGCTAATGGAATTTCGTGTTTCACGTCAAAGGTCCTATTCAAAGTAAGTAATGGACATCACTTCTTCTCTGGTGCCTAATTCTCGCCCCCTTTCCATTGAATTATTAATATGAGAGATTCTCCATATGTTCCCCCGAGGGCTCTGTCCCATTCATCGCCAAGAGAGAGAGAGAACGGCCATTTAACCGTCGAGATTGTGAAGAGCTTAACTGCCCCGATCCAATGGGCTAATTCAAATCATGTCTAATTATGGCCGTTAATAGGGGTTGCAGCTGGCTGACCTGAAGCAAATGGTCTGACGAATGTGAATAGGTTCCGACACCCAGCTCAATTTCTCCATTTCACCTGAAGATTAGCCGGTGTTTCAAGAGGACCCGCCTGGGATGAGTAAAAGTGACTACTTTTTAAAAACTGCCTTAATCATGACGCATGCTATCGGTTGAAAAGAAACAAAATATAATATATATTTTACAAAAATAACCTGTTAAACCTCCACACGTAAGAGAGCTCTGAAACTAAATCTCAATGTGTTTGGGGCTGGGTTTTTAAAAGGCCTGGATCACAACTGGCCAGCCTCGCCAACCGGTTTGGCTACATGAAGAGGTAATTTGTATGCCAAAGTTTAATTGTCCAATTACCAATGGATGTGAGAGGGGGCCTTAATGCCATTTCACCGTGCCTGAAAACAGTGGTAAACCGTGGTCCCGGTCTGTGTTGTTAATAGTTGGCAATTACAGAGAGGGCTCTTGCAGTAAACTGTGGGCCACAGACCAGCTCCACTGGAATAACCCTTAGCGGTGTCTCTGGCCCCCTCGCCTCTGGGAGTGGAGGGCTGGGGAACCACTCAGCAAGCACACGTGAATCACCACCGCTCTGAGCCGGGGATGAGGGCTTTAGAGATTCTGCTGAAGCTCCGCCACAAACACCGAATGTATTTACATGGAGGGTTATGTAGGACAATATTATTGTTTTCAACAACACAAGGAGGACCAGGCCTATAAAGTGCGTTACTTTAATAGGTGTTTTACGCAAAATGTTAATTTATTTTAAAATGTGTGTGAAAATAAATTGTATTTTATATTAACTAATTTACCAATGATGAAGTATTATATTTAAGCAATTAAGTATATCTCTTGTAAATTTTTGTTATTCATAAAATTTAACTTTATAACATTTAACAACAGAGGTACCATATGATAAATTCTAATCTTGAACAATTACAATCAATTAAATCCTAATAATTGTTAAGACAGTGGGCAAAAAAAATATTATTATATTTGCAATTTTGCGGACGCTTTAACCCAAAGCCTTTGACAATACCTTGAGTGCATACAATCTTAGCAGTACGATTCAAACGTTAACCCCGGCAGTATTAATGCCATGCTCTACCAATGAAGCTAAACAGGACCAAAGAAAGAAAACGTCATTAATCCGTTTCTTTGACTCTTTCAACAAGTCACTTGAATGAATCCAATTCCGCCCCAGCATGCCTTGCGATGCTCGGAACGATAGCGCACAATAAATACTCATTAGCATGTTTCCTTTCTTCTCTGCACGGGGCTGTGGAGCTGCTCCAGACAGTGAAGTGTGACAGACGTAAGGAGATTTTGAAGACAGGGTAAGCTACAATGATCCTAATAAGAACTCGGACCCCCTCCCTCGAAAACATGGGCTAGAAAGGCCGGAAACAGGACAAAGTAGATAACACACGGAGCAGGGAATCTGTCCACCACACACACGCCATCGTTGCCACCTAGAGGCCTGTTTGGACAGCGTCATCGCAGGGTAACCACAGATGTCTCTCATAACATTAATTATGGGTCTGTTCATTTAGTGTTGTCAGTGCATCATTACTGACCAATGTGTTCATGCTGTGGCACTTGAATGGCATATATAGTTGATAAACGCCATTTATTAAATTAATTGTGCAAGCTTACAGTTGTGTAGGAAACTAATGTGTAAATGGTCAGTAAGGTAACAGAAGGAAACAATACAATGAAAGATAGAAATCAAATTGTTCTTAGACACGTGACAAAGCAATGTATTGGCAACAATGAAAATCAATTCAACATTGCATTTAAAAAACGTATATTAAAATCGTCAAAACGACTGTGATTTGTCTGACATTCTGAGACTATATGTTCTACACACTGTAGAACAAGGCATTGTTCCTAACTCAATTTCTGTCATGTTTGGTCAGTCATTTTGTGTGCCTGTGTGTGTCCCAGAGAGGGGTTGGTGTGTGCAATTCAAACATTCATCATGTGCTCTACAGTCACTTTCTGAAGACCTGGGATGATGACCCATAATCACAGCCCAAGGGCCGTATCAACGGGAGGTCCCAGTAGGGGAACTGGGACCCCATACCTGGGTCCTTTCGCCCTCCCCATGCCAGCCTTTATAAGAGTCTCGTTGGTATTCTGAGTTGAACCCGATGTGTCCAGTAGTGTTTAATTGGATCCTTCCACATGAGGAGTGAAAAAGTGTTGAATAGAAAACGACAGACAGATCATTATCATTCATTATTATTCCTACACATAAGGCTTTCATGTTTCCCTTTGTCTCCAGTTCATCGGAGAGCATTGTCGCGTTTCAAATATACAGGCATTATACCAAATAGAGAACTACTTTGCATAAAAAATTGGTAACGTTGTAAATTACCTACGTTGAAATGGTTCATTAAATCCAAATTGAAGTCAAAGTGATTAACAGCATGAAAGAAGAGAAGAGAGTTGTCAAATCATAACAATGGAATTGAATGTGGAAACTCAAGTTCATGCTTGAGGTCACGAGGGACACAAGTTGAGGTCCACCAGTAGCAACTCGATGCCAAAGCTAGCAGAGCAGGTGTAGAATGAATGCATTACCCCCCCCCCCCCCCCCCCCCCCCCCCCCCCCCCCCCAGTCCCTGGTAGTACATAGAAACCTTACTCAACAATACATCTATTAGGCCGCCATTGACAGAGAGCAAAACAGGAAGTCAACTCGATTTCAGGTGTGTGTGTGTGTGTGTGTGTGTGTGTGTGTGTGTGTGTGTGTGTGTGTGTGTGTGTGTGTGTGTGTGTGTGTGTGTGTGTGTGTGTGTGTGTGTGTGTGTGTGTGTGTGAGAATCAGGTCATGAAGTTCCCCTCCTTGGAACTTTGACTTGCTTTGTTTGAGAACGTGTGTGTGTGTGTGTGTGTGTGTGTGTGTGTGTGTGTGTGTGTGTGTGTGTGTGTGTGTGTGTGTGTGTGTGTGTGTGTGTGTGTGTGTGTGTGTGTGTGTGTGTGTGTGTGTGTGTGTGTGTGCCTGCGTGCGCATGCATGTGTGTGTGTTAGATGAAAGGGTCCCTACATGCTTCCTGCTCCGGCCAGAAAGTCTGAATGGGCGTCTTGTCAATGAAGCCAGTGCTCAGCTCTCCTCCATCCCCACCTCCACCAACCCCCCAACCTTTTAGTCCAGAGGCCTAAAGGAGGTCACCCTGAAGGGGTTGTCCGTCGTCTGCCCTCCCCTGTGTTCTAGCTAAAGGCTGGACTCTGTAAGAGCAGTGTCAGAACATAGCGTGTGAGTCGTGAAGAGGTAGCTGTGCAGCCAGGTGGACCGCTGAGAAAGGACAGAAGTACTACAGATTACCACACAATGAGGGCCGTTCATCTACACATCTTGTGTTTTCAATACGTTGAGAGGGAGTCAAGTCCATTCTCCGATTCGCTGATAGTTTTTTGGAATCTGCAGGTTTAAGTTTGACTCAGGCCTCAATAAACAAAACAAACAAACCAACAGGAATAGAAGCTTCAAAATGGAATATCATCATACATTTTTGTAAAGTATTGGTGATACGGGGTGAAGAAAGAGATAGAAATGGAGACATTTTCATTTTCAGAAGCTATGATAACAAGCAAAAAAAATCTTTTTTTATAGAATGTAATGCACCTTTCCAGAGAAAGGTCCAATTGTAAGTGTCACCAAACCGTATATTGCATTGTCATTTTGCACTCTGCACTCTCCATATCATCTCTACACACACGCACGCGCACACAGGCAATTTGTCTGTCATAGAGTGTGCGGCATTGGTGCTGGCGCCACTGACAGAACCGCTATTATCTGTAAGCAGTCAGGACCTTATGAATCTACCTACTGTTCAGCTTTTCTTTCCCTAATTAATTTGATAAAGATATGAATTATGACTGGAGATTACAGCGCCATCTTATTGGCCCAGCCTCTAGACTGGACCATTTTTAATAAAGTCCGCTTCGAGAGGTGGTGAGGGGAGCCGGTGTTCTCTCGCCTTATCGGCGCTTGACCTGTTGAGGTGCCTAGTCACTCACTTCCTGCTTCACTGGTGTTCAATGGTGGCTTTCTGGTGGCAGGCGACCCACTTCGAAGTGGTTCTTCTTCGTGGGTTTTATATACTGCTAATTGAGTAACTGAGTTCCACACAAATGACCTCCACAGTGTGGGCCTGCCATGGGCCTTGTTCACCTAGCGGCTGGATCCAAACCATCTTGGGGGGGGGGGATGTGGAATTATGCATTCAGCTCCCCCAACGCGGCTAGCGTTTAGAAACCAAGATGGCCACTAAGTGAATAAAGCCCATTCATCTTAACAATGAATTGGGAATTGGCTACATCCCAGTTTGGCTCGGGGGACGCACTCTCCCAATGCGACACACATTACATCTCATTCAGTCGTGGGCTCTTCACTCTCACCCATTTACCTTGTAAAGGGCATTTTACAAGGTCATGTACTAAACAACTGGCTGTCATTTAAAAAAAGAAATTCATGTGTGTTACCTCTTTGAAATTGTATAGGATAAAGAAAGCTATTTGGAGTTTGGCTATAGTATGCATAATACAGAATGAATGTAATTTTTGTGTATGATTATATATTCTAATTTATTGCCTGATTAAAATATGCTTTTAAAATACCCTATTTTAAAGGCATGGATTAACATTAGGACAATTACTTTTATTACTTTGAGATTACCAGTAATGAACGTGCTTTACCACAAGGGGGAAGCATTTAGAAAAATCTTTGGGCAACACCACATCCGCGGTAATACAGTATTGTTTCAAAAGATGGCGCAAGCGTATGGTTACTTACTAATAACTACAGTGTTTTTAGTTTTTGTGGTTTAAAAAAAATGTTTTTGTGTTTTTTTAAGACCAGTTTCATAAGGGAACAAAATCACATTTATTGTATTATCTTTCAGTGATCAAGTGTCCTGGTGTAGATTTCAGATTTTCACATTCGGCATAAACAATTACTTTCATAACTCAAAGAAAACAACCCAGGGTTGTTTTTGTCACTGTTTGAAAGGAAGACGTATAGAGAAGATGAAACCTGAAGTGGATTGTGTCTGTCATGAAGTAAAAAGGAGCAGTGTTGCAGGAGAGTTAATCCTTAGTGCCATTTCAACAGATGTCTCTCTTTGTAGAAGGCTTAGCCTGGATTTGAAGGCACGCAGAAGAGAAAGAATAATTAGATAATTACCCTTTCTAATCAAGATTTGTCTCATAGTTGAATGGAACACTGACAGCATTTTTGTGTGATTTAATTCAATTAGTCTGAAATCAAATTACGAGTGGGAATTAATAATACTTAGACTGCATTAGAGTGAGAAAATGTACTTCTCAACTTTCTAACTAGTAATAGGGTTAATAGTGTTAGTAATAGGTTTAGTGTTAGTAATAGGTTAGTAATAGGGTTAGGGTTAGTAATAGGTTAAGTGTTAGTAGGTTTAGTGTTAGTAATAGGTTTAGTGTTAGTAATAGGGTTAGGGTAAGTAATAGATTTAGTGTTAGTTATAGGTTAAATGTTAGTATTAGGGTTAGTAATAGGTTCAGCATTAGTAGGGTTTCCTATTGGTGGGGTTTGAGAGTTTGGTTTTCAGTTCAAAGGTTGAGGTTAGGGATTCCAATGGGTTGGGTTTTAGGGTTTGGTGTTTGGTTCTAGAGTTAGGGTTAGGGGTTCTTATTGGTGGGGTTTGAGGGTTTGGTGTTTGGTTCTAGAGTTTGGGTTAGGGGTTCTTATTGGTGGGATTTGAGGGTTTGGTGTTTGGTTCTAGAGTTTGGGTTAGGGGTTCTTATTGGTGGGATTTGAGGGTTTGTTTTTCAGTTCTAGGGTTGGGGTTAGAGTTTCCTACGTGTTGGGTTTTAGGTTTTTTTGTTTGGTTCCAGGGTTAGGTATTCAGGTTACGGTTTCCTATGGGTTGGCTTTTAGGGTTTGGTTTGGGTTCTAGCGTTTAGTATTAGGGTTAGGGTTTAGTTTTTAGTGGGAGCACTGTGGGTTGTAGTCGGGTAGAAATACTGCGAGTGCAAGTGACACTCTAGACACTGCTAGAAAATGGCTACTCAAAAGATCGATAGATTGCAAATGGAGTTGGGATTCAGCACCTGACGTCGCGCTGAGAACACAGACAGCTAGGGATGACATTGTGAACTCACTTGTGGAAATACAAGAGCCCAGCGTCTGTCCGGCTGCCTCGGTCAACTTGGAAAGAAAATCTTCAAATCACCATTGAAATGATCTGTCAATACTTGCAGCAATATAAGGAATGCACTACTACATTGTGTGTTGCATCTATTTTAGTAGAGCATATCCACTCATTCATTTTAATATAAAGGCTTGAGTGCAAAATCGATTTTTGGTGCAGATTTTATTTATGTAATAAAGCTTGTTATTTGAAAACGAGAAAGTGACGATAAAAGGCTTCCCTGTTCACTGTTCAAACCATCCGATTTTACTGAGGGATGGATCAGCAGCATACTGTGATGATTACATCTTTACTGAGGATTGATTGCATGCAGGGTTTTCCAAAGCTTAGCATTTAGCACTAGCATGGTGAGACTGGGGATCAGATTGTGTCACACCCAAAGACATGGACATAGATACAAACACACACGCGCATTGTGTTCAAGTTGTTTCATTGACTTCAATGTCAGATCATCATGGTTATGGTGAATTCATTTAAACGTGAAGGAGAGCTGGGGAGTAGGTGGGAGGACAGGGGGAGGTTGGGGGGGGGTGGAAATGGGCGGAACAGGTCACAATAAAACGTAAACCTTGGAGGTATTTTATATCTACACAGAGTCGTACAAATTCCATAATGAGGACTTTACAATTTTGAGACAACAGGCAGATTGTTTAAATTCTAAATAATTAATAAGTGTACTGCAATAGACAAACAATGCCCACAATGTTTTAGTGGCTTTTTCCTCGCTGTTGTAAAGCAGAGCACACTTACTCAAATCCACTGGTGGTTTGTGAGTGAGACTCTAATTGCGGAGGAGAACTTTGACTGGAAATCCACTCAGTGTTTCTCCCCATGCCCTTAAATGACCCCCTACACACACAGAAGCTTCCCAGATTGGTTTGGGTGAAAGCAATTACGTAGGTGTCATTCCAGCCCACCGACACGATGGCCTCTGTTAACCTTGAAAGAACAACCTAAAGTCAACCGCAGCACGCAAGCCAACCTGAATTAATACCCAGCTGTCCGTAAGAAAAAATGACATGCTGCTGATACAGACTGTTCCGTTCCATATTTTAATAATGGATGCACCATAGCTGTTACTTTGAGGAGACGTCGGTGTCTCCTCAACCACATGGGTTTCGCGAGAGCAGAGGGACGCCTCCTCTGTGGAGCGAACACCACTGTGTAAAGACCTGCCTGTTGTTTCTACTGTGTTGCCTTACCTGAGCAGGTGTGAACTAAAGGATGATGGCTTTGGTGTATTATTGTGCGGAGCTAAATGTGGGACACAAAAAAAATAAAAAAGTATTTTCCACTGCCAATCTAAGGGAAGTCAAGTGTGGGATCCGAAGTGGCAGCAAACTCTCCCTCACAATGTTCCCGACAAAAAAAATACCAGAGAAGTGCTGGAAGCTTGAGTCCAGGACCGGCACCACTTAAAACCCCCTGCCAGGAACCATCTCCTTCAACGCAGGGTGGTCCTAAGAGCTGGTCTGAGAGGGAGATGAACACACGATCCACTGATGTGAAATCATCCTGATTCATTTCAGAAAGTAATGTTTGGTAAATAACCCTCGCAGACGACAATGTCAAAGATGAGGAGCGTTTATCTCAGAGTAAGCTACACTTAAAAAATGAAAGGTGCACTATGATTTAAGAGCTATAATTTGACAGCAATTTGTTAGAAATGCCTATTTCCTCTGTCAGCTTTGAGTCAAATGCACTGTGAGAATATGTTTCTAGTTTACTCTGCCTGCCTCCATATGAGCCAATTTAGATTTTACAACGCTCCCGGCTACTTTCTGACCAATCAGGGCATCTCTTCACAGCTTGGTAAGGGGAATCCATCTAGCCTGTCAATCACAGGTGTGTGAAATGCAACACATCTTAATGGCAGAGAGACACAGGGAGGGAGGAACAGAGAGGGAGGGCTTTGGGTTGTACAAAACCCTAACGAATCAAAAAAGAACATACAAAAACTTGCTCTCTAACTCTTTATTCTCTCAACTCCTACAACTGCTGAATCTACCTACAGCACCTTTAAATAAAACATGCTTCTTTGGCAGAATGCATTAAGGGCAAGATAGACCATTTAGAAGAAAGCGTGTCCCGTGGATTTCATTCTGTGGAAACTTTCAGTCAAGAATTATTTTCGCTAAATTAAAGGAAATCTCATCCTGGGAAAAGCCAAAAAATACACAAAAGACTTTAGTTTATTTGAGCATACATATATATTTGATACATTTGTCCATAGAGTGTTTTATAAGTGTAAATATAAGTCTATGTATGCATATATTCCGACAGCCATCACTGATATCCAGTGTATGGTCAGCAACATGAGTCTCCCAGTACTTCTGCTTTGCAGTAAACATAAAACTCATTTTAATGGTATCCCGTTCCCACCTCATCCAATCAGGAGAGAGAACTCCTCAAAGAGGCGGCCCTCTCTTCGTGTTCACGGGCAGGCAGCAGGATTTCAGCGTTGACTGACAATGGCGGCACAGGTCAAACTGGAATCGCTTGCCAACTAAACATGGCAAGCGGAAAAAAAACAACTGCTGAAGAAAAGAAAGGAAGAAAAGAAAGGAGTTACGCAAGACCGGCTTTCGTATTGTGACTGGGGAGGAGGCAGGGGAGGGCTAACGACAAAAACGGACAGGCAGGACGGCATCGCTTACTGCGCCTTTAACAACAATCTCATTAATCTTGAAAGGTACAAGCATGTATTATGTATAAAATATAAAATATTAATCCTGTATAGGCCATACCTATGGAAATGAAGCAAGGACTGCAACTCCACAATCTAAACACAATGACACAACAACTAATAACCCATTAGGTATCCATGTTAAATAATTAACCAAAACGTTATGTTCTGAAGCATCACCTTTTGCATCACTTATTATTATTTCCAAACTCTCCTTTATAGATTTGAAAGCATGTTCCCCAGCAGAAGGGAAATTATATAACTCACAGAAGACTGAATGTACCCAACCGTAATAGACCAAACGTGAACCTTGTTTCACTCAACCGCAGACGATGTCAAGTCATTATACTTTATAGAACATGTATTCCAACAATTCCAACTGGCAAAAAGGGGTTTCCAGCATGAAGAAAGCAATTAAGGCATCCTTTTTAATGAGGTGCAGCTAGATGCTCAGTGGGGATATTTCTGAAGAACTGCTGGGGGCTTGTCTACTGATAAGGATCTTCTTCTGAACTTCACACATAAGTGCCCAATAAATATGATAACACTTCTGTGAGAGCTTATGACTATGGCTATGCCTGCTTCTTCAGCGTATGCGCGTAGCCCCTAACTCTGCATTCTGTCTGTCTGTCTGTCTCTCATCTATCACAGTCTGACCCTGATGTAGCTTCACTGGACCAGAGGGCCTATCACTGCCCTTCGCCTTGGCACTGATCTCCAGCCGTTGGCAGAGCTCTCTCTCTCTCTCTCTCTCTCTCTCTCTCTCTCTCTCTCTCTCTCTCTCTCTCTCTCTCTCTCTCTCTCTCTCTCTCTCTCTCTCTCTCTCTCTCTCTCTCTCTCTCTCTCTCTCTCTCTCTCCCTCCAACACTCTAACCCCCTTGCAGCAAGCCTCCCCCCTCCCAGTCTCTGGCACCGAGGGAGCTACTTTAGTCCTTTGCAACAGTAGACCTACTTCTGTACTTCTCTCCAGCCGTCGTCGTCGCAGCGTTATCTAGAGGCTGCGGGCAGATGTCACTGGGTTAGCCTTTAGACAGCCTCCCCTCACCCACCCAGCCCTCCATCCACCCCAGCCCTGTCACACTACTCCCTCACCCACCCAACCCTCCATCCACCCCAGCCCTGTCACACTACTCCCTCACCCACCAGGGTTGGGGTCTCAATAACGCTGCATCCCTCCGACAGTCCACAAATATGTGGATGGCTACTACAGACCCACCCACCCCCCCCCCCCCCCGTCTCTCCATGTGCTACTACTATAAACAACCACTGTCCACACACACACACACACACACACACACACACACACACACACACACACACACACACACACACACACACACACACACACACACACACACAAACCCTACCCCCTTTTCCTTCTCTCCTCCCTTCTCAACTCCCTTGAGCGACCACCACTCCCTCCACCGCCACCATCCCCTCCTCCTCCACCACCTCCACCGCCACCACCCCTCCTTCACCCCCCCCTCCACCACCACCGACACCATCCCCCCCTCCACCCCCCCTCCTCCACCACTCCCTCCTCCACCACTCCCTCCTCCACCACCACCACCAACACCATCCCCCCCCTCCACCCCCCCTCCTCCACCACTCCCTCCTCCACCACCATAACCACTGCCCCCTCCTCTGCAACCACCACTCCCTCCTCCACCACCACCTCCACCCTCCCCTCCTCTACCCCCACCGACACCATCCCCTCCTCCACCACTCCCTCCTCCACCCCCACCATCCCCTCTTCCACCTCTCCCTCCTCCACCCCCATCAACACCATCCCCTCCACCACCCCCTCCTCCACCACCTCCACCCCCCCTCTCTCCACCACCACCACCCCACCCCCCCCACCACTGCTCCCGCCGTGAACGCACACTATGCCTTCTCCTCCGCCCTATTGTCATCACCAGAGCCTCACGTGCACCAGCACACGACGTAGAGAGGAGGAGGAAGGAGGAGGAAGGAGCGGGAAGCGTGTGACGGAAAGTCATCGAGGAAACCCTCGAGGTTAGTCTCCGCGTGGTGGGTTCCCGAGGGGGGTCTTCCTCCTTCATGTCTTTTTTTCATCTCCGTTTTGGAGATGGTTGCTCAAGAGACAGGCAGGGAGATAACTGAAATTCAAATGGATCAAAGCCACTGAACGTCTCTTCATTATTGTTTACCTTGATAGATGTTAGGCTGAATCAATTAGAGACTATAGCACACAGTCTTCTACAGACTACAGTCTGTCGAATCTTTGTTGTAGGCCTACACTATTTGTTGTAGATCTACACTACTTTGTTTAGCACACAATTTATATGTGTGTGTCTTTTAAACCCAAACTAAAAAAAATCGGTAAACTCTTCAGAGGATCGATGGCCGATTGCAAACATCTTTAAACATATAATAACCAATAATATAAAGGTTTTAAGTCATCTCCTGGTAATACATTAAATGTAGCATTTGCATTATTTTCAACAAGGAGAGAGAGAGAGAGAGAGAGAGAGAGAGAGAGAGAGAGAGAGAGAGAGAGAGAGAGAGAGAGAGAGAGAGAGAGAGAGAGAGAGAGAGAGAGAGAGAGAGAGAGAGAGAGAGAGAGAGAGAGAGAGAGAGAGAGAGAGAGAGAGAGAGAGAGAGAGAGAGAGAGAGAGAGAGAGAGAGAGAGAGAGAGAGAGAGAGAGTATAGTAATAGTCCTCACACTGAAGTGAGCGATGCCTTGAGCGCGCATCAGAGGCGACTAACCACTAATGACGCAGTGCCAGGAGAACAGCGCGCGTTTGGCAACGGTGTTTCGTGCGCTTTGCCTGTGGAAAGGAGCTTTCCACCCACGCACCCTCCCGACCCCCTCCCCGACCCCCTCCCCCATACACTTAATGATGCCGGGACCCCAGTAAAGCTGATATCATTCCTACTGGATCGAGGAGACGAAGTCCTTACAGGGAAAATGTAAGACGAGAGAAGCGGATATGATCGAGCGGGACGGGCTGGGGACGCACGGACATGGTTACGGCTAAAACAATTTGTGATTCTTTAGTCCACCGATGGAGG